>NDXB01012015.1:104559-122588 GCA_002631895.1 Agapornis roseicollis
AAAAAAAAAAAAACCAACAAACCCCCCCCCCACACACAAAAAAAAAAAAAAAAACAAACAGAAAAAGGAAGGATAACTGAAAGTGTGCCAGTTTGCATAATCAAGCATGTTAAGCATGTAGAAGTGAACCAGTCTTAAGTTATACTTCTTATTTTCCTTGAATTTGGATTACCAGACACTTACCGGGCTTTATTTACAACCTTAGGAATAAGGACATCAAGAAATTAATTCTCCTTGCTTGAGAAAATATTGGGTTTAGTCAATAACCATAATTTTATACCACATACCTTTTTACTTGAGAAATATAAAGGTCAATCACACAGCTTCACTATATGGAAAATATTATTTGGTGTACCTGACATATGCAGAAACTATTCTAGCATTATAACACTGAGAAAACCATCTGACAAACAGCCTTTAATTTTGGGTACCTCATGGTTGAAACTACAGAGGCAGGGCTTGGTCTTACAGATAAGAGCACTAGCTCCAGAGTCAAACTGGTGCCAGATCATAGAATCATAGAATAGACAGGGTTGGAAAAGACCTTAAGATCATCTAGTTCCAACTCCCCTGCCATAAGCAGGGATACCTCTTGCTTAAGATTTAGTCAGGGTGGCATAGACGATGATCTAATGTCAAGATTCCACTGCATATTAATAACCAATATGAGAATAAGAAGACACAGAAGAGGTATATATTTCTTTACAATTTATTGTAATACAATAAAAACAAATCTAGAAAGCACATTTCATGGAGCACCATATTGTAACAAAGTTTTGCTGGCTCTCCTGCAAAGTGTATTTTTGACATTTAAACAATGACACACACATAGTCAGTACACACAGGCACCTACATCCCAGTGATCTTACTAGCAGCCCCAAAGAGACCCCTCTTTCAAATACAGAAACACTAAGATGCACAGAAGAATGCCAATGTGAGGGCATCTGAACGCCAACTGAGTTAATTACTCTTTTGTTAGCGATCTTCATAAGCACACAAGCATTCATTGTCTCACCCCAGTCTCTCTTCTCTAAAGCCTCCAAATTGGGCACAAAGGTCACTGACTATGGATCCAGCATAGACTGGTGTAGAGTTGAACAAAACTGGCCAATATTCCCTACCCAATACCACTTATTGCTTTGGTTATAGCATTGAATGAAAGTCTTTAAAACTCTTAAACCTACACTCCATACCACAAAAAAGCCACTTTCATACATACAGAAACCTAAACACTCCACAACACAGAAAAGCCACTTTCCCCACACACACCTGAACACATAGCACTGATAGCTTTTTGAGAAGCTTTGTGGGCTTTCCCACCAAGATCACCTTCATAAAAATGATTGCTTTTATTTTTTTTTTTTCCAAAAGGGTTCAGACTGTTGCTCAACAATATATTTTATAATATATTTCTTTCNGAAAAGCCACTTTCCCCACACACACCTGAACACATAGCACTGATAGCTTTTTGAGAAGCTTTGTGGGCTTTCCCACCAAGATCACCTTCATAAAAATGATTGCTTTTATTTTTTTTTTTCCCAAAGGGTTCAGACTGTTGCTCAACAATATATTTTATAATATATTTCTTTCTTCTTAATAGACAGTGCATGTTTTCCTGCTGGCTTAAATTTATGTCATTGTCTACACAAGCAAGAGCAAAACATTATCACTTTCATCTGTACAAAATGTTTTACATTCATTTTATACAGTGCTAAATAATGATGCTAAGCACAGAACAGTGTAGAATAATAGCACACAATAGCTTTTTACCTTGCTCAAAATGCAAAAGTACTGAAAGTTTCCCATACATGTTGAGACACAGTATTGGGGTTTCTATTACAGTGGCCTTCCAGAATGCTTTCAGGCAGCTATTTTGTGAGCTATTGCTCAATACGCATGTCACACTGAAGCACCTCGAGTAATACGATTTTAGTGCCCTGAAAAGTGAGAATAACAGACAAAAGCAAATCCAGCCTCACAACAGACTAGGACAAATGTTAAGTACAATGCTAGCAAGATAGCAAAATTTCTGCTTGGACTCAAACCAATCCACTGTTACTTGGGGTATCTGACATATGGCTATTTATATCATTAACTGAGGATGGCGCATGAAGTTTAATTTAAAACCTTTTCTATAAAATATTTTGATTTTGTCAACCAAAAAAAAATGAAGAGCTTTTATTTCTATTCACCACTTACTAAAGATATTTCATCAAAACCCATTTCTCTTTGAAATACTTTCCCTGCTTTTGACCATAAATTTTCTGGAGAAAATTAAGGATTTGCAGAATATATTTCTGCTTGATAATCAGTTGGAATGAATTATCTTTATGTTTTGGGGAGGGTAATGCATTCATGTTGCCAAGAAAGAAATGAAGTTATTGTGTATTTTTTCTTGTGGAAAATCACTGTGGATTTCCCTTTTGCAGAAGCAAATTTTATAATTCCCTTATCCTATGTGAGGAACAGACAACTATAAAAAACACAAAAAATAATGTAAATTCAAAACGAGAAAATGGACTTGAAAAAATATTTTAGATATGCAAAGGTATATTAACTAACTGGATTACTAACTCAGGCTCACTCCTCTGAGCTAAAGGTATGTTTCAACAGCTGTGCTAAACATTTGCCTAGCATTTTCCAGACAAACAGTTCAAACTTCAACTGTGTGATGGGGAAAAAAAAAGGAAGAAAGAGGCTTACTAATTGAAGTTCTACAAAAACTACGGAGTTGCTATGGATTGCTATGGATTTGTAAGCTTTCAGGTGAACATAATAAGAAAAATATATTGTGTATGGGTGTATGAATACATATTTTCACTTGGAGTAGCATGTAAATCTTTACTCAGCTGAGTAAGAAGACAGTGTTGCAAACCCAGAAGGGATTCAGAGACAGGCAAAGAATATGGACCTGCATAAGGATGTGAATTATTGTTTGGCTTATGAAGCAAACAAAAAATATGTAGTTTTCCATATAGAGCATATAATCACTGACATACAGGAGAAAAATTGAGATCACTCCTATTTATACTGGTTTAGCATATGGGAGCAAGAGATGAGACTAACATTGGAGAGCAGTCAATTTAAATCTGAAAAAAAAATGGTTTTGCTTGTTTTTCTTTGTTTGTATATATAATGGGGTTTTATTTTGGCATTCTCCACCTCAAGAACTATTTTGATCTCAAAACTTAGGATCAGCCTCTCATAGGGATGATGAGACATCAACAATGACATTAGACAGGACAAAAAAAAAAGGGTTGAAGCTAATGAAAAATCCAGAAGAAATGAATGCACCTTCCTCTGAAGCATCTGATACAGTCAGAGGTAGGACACTGGATTAAATAAAGCATGTAGTTTAACTATGTTACTGTTTCTCTGATATTAGGTTTAAAAATTTCAGCTGTACAGCCCAGTTACTCATGCAGATGTATAATAATTTTCTATATTGAATGAGTTACAGCAACATTAATGAATGGGAGGACAGAATAATTGTTATTATTGGTCTTAGACACCACTGTGGTGCATGCACATGCATACATATACATAAAAATTTATGAGACATATATATGCATACATAAATGCATGCATACATATACCCATGCATGTAGACACATGTCTTCTGAGAAGTGGGGCTCACCAGAAGGTCTGAAGACTGTTCTTTACACCCTTCTCTGATACATATTACCAGCTGTGGAAGTGTGTATATATGTTTAACTGTGTCTTGAGGAAAACATGAAAAGGAAGGGAAGCATGAATGTGAATTTGGGAGAAATCACTGTCATTTGAGATCTGTACTTGAAAATACATTTCCAAATGTACATTGGCTGAGTTGACTAACAGCCAAACAAGAAGAAATACACAATATTAAAAGGAAATTGTGAGAATGAGAATATTTATGTATGTATTTTCTGTTCTTTTCTATGCTAGTATTAATATATCATATTCCTGACAACTGGCAGGATAAGAAATTAGAACTAATTTGATTTTTGCTACTTAATCCTGTTTATCTGTTTCATATTTCCACCCAAATTGAGAGAAAAATTGGATAGTCCATTTCCTTACAGGTTTTCATTTATCAGCTCTAATGGGTTAGCCTATTGCAAACTTGCCTTTTCATCAGGCTTGATTAATTCCTTTTACTTTTAGAAATACCTAAACTTAATGCATAATTTAAGTTGATAGTATCTCTTTAAACATAATTAATAATTCCTCAGACCCTTTTGTAAGAAATTCTCCCATCTTTTACACTGATTCACATGAATTCACACTATTTGTCCTCCCTGTATCTCTGGGAAGGTTTTTGAGAACATGAGTGAAACAGACTCATCTAATAGCAAACTGCAGCTAATCAGTTCTAAAGCTGCAAACAACTGAACTTCCAAACAAACTAATTTGACTATAAACTAGTGCAGGTATCTAAGATAGCCAAAATCTGCATGACTACAATTAACAGGGTAAAAGACAATATAGGTTTCCATTTCAATGAGGTAAAGTTGTGTGTTAAGTTCCCCCTTCCCTAAAATACATCTGTAAGGTTATTACCTCAAATAAAAATAAAAGAGAGAAATAAGTTATTTTTTAAAAAGATAAAAATGAAATAACATTTAAGCCTATTGCTAGACAGGAGTTTGAGGTGAGTAAAGAAACAAAGAGAACCAGAGAATATTAATAAATGTGTGTTGTCAGCTCTGAGAACTGAGGGTTGGTTGGCATCAGCTGAGCTTTGTTTCATGATGCATGATTTAGATGGTTCCCATTGTTTTATAACAAATAGTCCAGAGTTTTTAGTTTTTAAATTATAATGGGCTTGTTTGATGACCTTTATCTTTTTGGTCCAACAGGCACAGGCTTGTATATGGAGTACAAACATATAGATAGAATTACATAATTAATATGATATGCAGATGCGTCCATAGAGAGTACAAATATCAGCATACAATGTTTCATCTTGATCTCAGTAGCCAGTCTGCCTGCAGGATGCACTGCATGATGGTTCTTGTAGCCTCTGAACAATAAAATCTCTACTGAGAGAGACACACTCCACTGCATTTCTATGCAGTTATTTCAAGCCCCCTGGCTCCTTCTAGGTCACTTGCAGGAGGGTTAAGAAAAGTTTCTGATGAAATGCACAGCATTGCCTTTCAATGGATTGCATTCCCAGCAGCAGCACTTCTGGCTCACCCTAGAGCTGACGTTTCATGAGACAGGTTACTGCAAGACAGGTCTTATCTCACCACTCACCAGCAGGACCTTTTTGCAGAAGCCTCTTCACCTCTTCTGTCCTGTAGTGGGTGCAGGAGTGGGATTTTTTTTCCATACAATAATGTTTCTGTGCAGTTAAGTTATTGTTTCATTTTATTTTGCTAGTTAACATTCATTTGACCTTGTTATCAAATGTGTTCTCCTGCAATCTTCTGAAAGGCCTTATTTAAACCAGCATATGTTTTCTTTTTTCCCTTTTACATCATCTTAAAGGGACACATCTGTTGACACAGCTTCTGTAGAGAGTGGATTTCATCTTTTGCTGAAGTTTTGTTCCAGCCAAAGCCGAACCTCCTGCAGATTGTAGAAAAAAGGGCCTTTGCCTCCCAGGTAGGCAATTTTTTGTCTTTGCACAATGCATACTCTCTCAAATGAAACCCCATAGGCCACATTGGCATTATTGTCCATGCAGTCAGCCACCACTTGGCACTGAGGTGGCAAGGAAAAGTGCTCTAGGAGCTGATGAGCAGCTGCACATCGGTCTTCCTGGTTCCTGTGCTTCTTAACTTCAAATGAAGAGGAAGAGATGCCAGGGGCAGCCCAGCCATCTGATGGATGAGCCTCATCGATGTAGACCAACAGAAAGTCAGCCACACCAGAGAACTCCTCCACCAGCTTGCTGAAGGCCGACAGCTGGCTTGTGAACGGTGGTCAGGTAGCTGAACCAAAGTTGACCACAAGTGGCCTCTCAGAGTTGGCAAAATCCAGAAGGTGGCATTTGGCTCCACACTTGCTACCAACACTCTTCCAGCTGCTACTGCTGCCATCACTGTCCTTGGCTATGTGAATTACACTGGAGTTTGGGGCTTCTCCTCCCAACTTCACCTGATGGCAAAACAAATTAAAACATAGCAAATTAGTATAACTTGTTTGTTCAGTGTCCTTATGACCACCCTCTTTAAATAGAGTCACCTGCTTTAAAGAGTACACCTAACTACCAGCATGGATACTTAGCATTGAGATATTTCAAATCAGCAGAAGCAGAAGCTACAAACAGCTCATTTGTTCCATCTCCACTCACAGTACAGGGAAATGTGGCATTCCTGACAGGTATACTACTTCTTTATTGTTAAAAAATTTGATCTGAGATCTGTCTTTCCTGTCCAATACACACATAGTACTGTCCACCCTTATGCATTTGCAGATTCTTGTTTGCTTTCAGATAGACTACCTCCAATTTATTCTAACTTTTATCTGTGAGACAAATTGTCTAGTCGTGACTTTTTTTCACTGCCATCCTCTGAATTCTCTTCACTTGCTTGATGTCTTCCTTGAAAAGCGGTGTTCAAAACTTCAAAAGAGTTTTTAGTAATTCTCGGAATAATCAAACAATTACTTCATGTTTCTCACAGGCTACATGTTTTATACATCCCAGATGTTTGCTTTTTACAAAATATCATTACTGTTTTGGAAAAACTGTAGACTGATGACTAGGAGATTGATAGTGAGAATTGTTTATGGTGCCTAGGTCCCTTTCTCTAGGTCCCTTTTCTGCCTTTCTATTTGCACCCCAGCATGGATTTGGGTACCTCACCAGTCCAGACTGAATTTGGTGGTTTGCACATAGCTCCATTGAACTGTATTCTACCTTTCAAGCTATTCTTCTGATTCATTAAAAATCAGTCTGCGTTGTATTTCTATTCTTCACAACACATGTAGTGCCTCTCAATTTTGAGAGTTTTACAGATTTCACATATATATATTCTCTTCCATCCTGCAGCCCAAGAATAAAAATACTCAAGAGCACCAACCATAAGAGATCTCTGCAAATGCCCACTCAGTATATTATTCTGTTTGAACAGTGGACCATTCATGACTGTAATCTCCAAAGGGTTTTCTAACCATATTTGAGTAATCTCATCAGGAGTTGAGTGACATGTTTTCTTCTACTGAAATATTTCTCTACAAGATGACTGGAGGGAAAGCAGCAGAAAAAGAGGAAAATTTATGTGATGGTTGAAGCAAGATGAAGTGAAAATTAACTGTTCTCAGTTCTAGCCCCATATGTAACTCCAAACAGACAATTGCAGAAAAGTCATTTTGCTTGACCTATTTCCCTGCCTATAGAAAAAAGACAATATAATAAGCATCTCCCAGAAGACACTGCCAGAATGAGGTGGAGCCTGCAGAGGGCTCCAAGATCCTTAGATGATAACTGCTATAGAACCACAAAATATTATTACATAAGACAATTAGTTTCTAATGAGCTCTGTTACAGCAATTCCTATGTATCTGTCTTTATTATCATGCTCTAGTACAGTGATGCAGTTATCCTTTTGTGTTTCCCTCACTTTCTATCTCTGTCTCCTGTATTTTGTTATGCTTAGAAGTGTTGTTTTGAAGGAAACATATTAGGGCCAAATTTTGAAGTCTTTCATATTTTATTTATTTATTTATGAAGCTGCACTCCAACTGAAGCCAATAGAATTCAATTGAATAAGAACTGTGTGAAAACTGAATAAAAAACTGATTTTTTATGTACTTCTATTTCACATTACATTATAGTGTATCCTGGTGAGTCAGAAACAGTAAAAAGCTCAGTTAAAAGCTGAATGCTTTAATGATGTGACTGCTGCTGTGCAGAGATCCAGAGGCAAATATGTTGTAGATACTGGATCCTGAATCTCCTCCCTAAGAAACCTGACTACCTGAACAAATCTACAGCTATTCATGTGTTACTGCTCAACATTTTTTAACCAAAACAGCGATAGAAGCAAGAGTCTTACCAAAGCAAAATTTGTAAGACACTGCCATTAAAGCTGCCAGACTTCACAGCTACGTGAGACGGCCACACAGCATGTTAGCACACAATATAAACTTCATTTTGACTCTTTCCTATGGGGTAAATTGGGACGCAACTCTGCTTCCATTCTCACTCAGAGATAAGAAAGGAAGAGAGCCACAGAAAGAAACACTGCTCAAGACCTGCAAACCTCTCTAGGCCAAACACATGGCGATCATGCAGGGCAAGTACAGCTGTAGCTGCACTGCAGGCAAGATAATTAAGTGATGTTCCAAGAAAGCACATCTGCTTTTGTTATCACTCTCTGTAAAATCTGCTAGAGACCAAGTAACAGTTAAAAAACCCTTTAAGCTCATTTGCTTTTGAAAGCAAGTCTTGAAATAGCTGAGTTTAGGACCTGCTGCATGAGCGTGTTGTCTGTTGAACTCAAGGAAAGAAAAATGCTGTGCTCCAATTTTTGAGAAGAAAGGACCTATGTGGAGAAAGGCAAGCTCAGAGACTCAAGCTGTAGCATTTAAGAAGTGGCATTATGCATCTTGTGGTATTTAAGTGCTGCTACAGGCCATCTACACTTTAGCATGTAGTAGGTACTCTTCTGTGCAGCTGTTGAAAACCTCATTTCTCTCTGCCATTCTGTGCAATAAGATAGGGAAAGCAAGAGTGAGTAAGAGTGAGTAAGGCCAGGCTTGAGCAAATTAAAAACACAGATCAAGATCATGTGTCAGCCATATAATCATCCTGAAGGCTTCACTCAATTCATACGCTAGCTAAACAACTCAGCATTTTGTGATAACCTGGTAACCACCAAAAAAGACACATCACAAGAAACACATCTTCACATCTGCAAAAATACCAGATCCTTCTTTACCTAGAGAGTACCTACTGGTTCTTGCAGTACCAAGCAAATGTTTTTTTCAGAGCCAGCTTGCCCAAAATGTGCCTTTTATGCAAAGCCTGACATGTAAATATCTGTGCTGCACCTGCCCCCTGAATGAATATTGGACCTCAGTATTTAGAAGTGTGCGCTTATCCAGTCAAAGGTAATAACATGTAATTTATCTCATAAATCACAAGCAACATACTTTGAATTTCTGATATTTTCTGGCATTCTTCATAGCAGGAGATATATAAAGATAAAAAGGATAGGAGCAACTAAAACTGAGCAGTGAACAGAGCTGCTCAGGGAACAAGAAATATCTGAGCAGCTGTTTTCCCTCACTCTTCTGGTTCTCTTTTAACAAAACTGTTATGACTAAAAATACACTAACACTCTTGAACTGAAAAAACACAGTCTGTTTCTTGATCATATTAAGCAGAAAGAGAGGCTACAGACTGTAAACTCCTCATTATCAGCTCTTCACTTAGGTCTACCAAATGTTTCATTCCTAGGTGAGTTTGCAAACCCTGAAGGAACAGATTAGCAAAACTCCAATTCCAGCATGGGAATGCCTGCCAAGCACTATTAAACAACGAAATCAAGGATGGCAACAAATTTCACTGTTCTCCAACAATACAAGTTTGCATCCTTTCTCTTACACTTCTTATTGACTAAAAAGATGGATTTAGGAAATAAAGTGCAAATATACCCCATGTCAACCTATAGCAGTTCTCTTCCCAGAGCCATGAAGCAAGCAAGTCTCATGGCCGCAGGTTACCTATCAATTTAATTTTTGTTCCTAGGAGTGTTCATGTTGGATTTTTTTGCCTTAATGAGACTTCCTTGCCAAGCAGGCATTCACAAGGCATTTTCTGCTCTTGCAGAGGAGTAATTAGGTCAGTGCCTTGTTCCATGCCAGTGTCAGGCACTCCAAAAAGCAGTCCTGCCCAGTCATTAATGCTTAGACACAAGCAGAAGCATCTCCACTAATTGGTCTTGATGAAGCACTGACCTTCCCAATGGAACTCTTTATTTCACCAGGCTCAGAACCTGATTGACACAGGATGACAATATCATCCTTGCTGATCATCTACATTGTAGGCCTTGGCTCTCTTCTTTGTTGTCATTTATTGAAAGAAAAATAGCTCTTGGAAAAGAAAATCAATGCAATGAGAAAACAAACAAAAACCTCCATGTATTCAGCCAAACCACTTTTGAAATCTTACACAAAGGCAGGCAAAATATAAAAATTCTGAGAAACAAACAAGCAGAATTCCACTCACTTGCAAACCAGCATTTCTATGCTCACGTACTTATGTGCATGAATATTTGGCCATTCAGTGCCAGACTTCTGGAAGAGGTGGAAACCAGGCAGGAAGCAGGCACCCACTCCCAGGCAGCCTGCATGGGACACACAAGGTAAGAAAACCAACTCTGAGAGCCAGCCTGGCCATTGACAAAAGCAAGAATCAGCCTGCCACTAAAGTAGTGATTTGCATCATTTGTGTGAATTTACTGTTTGCTAAACAGCCTTGGTACTGCATTTCCTTCTCCAAGCCTGCAGACACAGTAAACAGGGAAGAAGGTTGCTGATGCTTTAGCACACAGACTGCAAAATGAAGGACACTTAAGAGCAGAAAAGAAGGCCCTATTTATAAACTACAGGCCAGAAACAGCACATACTGCTACTTTTGTTGTACATTCTCCATGAGGACTGGAAAAATCCCATGGACAAAACATCACCTTATCATTCACCTTTTCTTTTTTCTTATTTTGCTTTTATCAGCTTTAGCATAGCTCTTCCAGGATTCTGTGCACAGGAGTGTGGCTTTCATTCCCTGAATGAGGGACTTTCAAACAGTTTGGCAGATTCACTAGGCTGTGTCAAATCCCTAAAGAAAATATGTGTTGCCAGACAATTAGCAGTCTGTGATATTGGCCATTTAAATATGGACATGCTGTGCTTGGGACTGGAGTCCAGAGATTTGTAATGAACTGAATTCCTGGAGCTTTTTGCTCCTTTTCAGATTATCTGATTTTGATATGGTTTGATCCCATCCAGCTAAATATAACCTCTGAGCCTCATATTTCTCAGTGTTTCATCCAAATCGTAATCAGACTCTGGCTGAAGAATGATACAAATTATTATTTTTTTTCCTTTATTTACATGACAGAGATTTGTAATGGATGAAAATTACAAGAAGCCCTTGTGTGGAGCAGCATATGGGAGAGGGAGCTCTTCATGGGGAGGTGGCAACTTGCTTTAAGAGACTTGATTACTTGAACTGGAGAGCAGAGACTGGAATTGACTGAAGTTCTCCCAGAGTCCAGAATCTTTTATTCAGGATCAGGTGTGTGAAGCTGAAGGAAGGAAATGGGATGCAAAATAAAAGGGCACAGTCCAGATAAAAATAACTAGTCAAATGCTACTCTCTATTTAAAAACTGCCAGTCCTAAAACAAGCATGCATGGCAGAAGGAAAATATAAAAGAGCCTTTTGCTCTGCATTCTCTTAAAAGAAAATGGATAATTTTAGTTCCTATGATCAGGAAGCACACAGCAAGTTTCTTAAGGGCCTATGTTTCCCTTGGGATGGGAGCATAGCCTACAACATTGTGGCCACTGCGCCACTGGCTTCCCCTGTGGACTCTACCTACAGGTGACAGAGGTTTTCACCAGTCTGTGTTAGTCAGCACCTGGAGGATATTTGAAGTTAATTTGAATTATTATTTTTTTGTTTTTAACTTAGCTTTAGCACTGTATGAATACTCAGTGGGCATTTTGTTGCAGAGGCAGAACTAGGCTGAGCGCAAGCATCAGGTACAATCCTTTTCATGGGTGGTGCCTGTTAGAGAATTTTCTGTGTCTATCACAGCTGAATAAGGCTTTCACAAAGATTTGATGAAAGGGCAAGTCCTTTCAGTCAGCTTTTCACACATAGGGGTGAAACTGGAAGACTGCAAAGAGTCAGCGTCGAAGAAGTGGAGTTAGATCCACAAAATGAAAACAGTAGAATGAGACTCTATTGGGGATAAGAGTCATCACATTCCTTTTCCAGCCCTTTGTCTATCTTGAGACTTTGAACTGTAAACTCCATGGAACAAACTGTCTGCTCCTCGTTTACGATACTGCCTAGTACAATGGGTCCCTGGTCTAGGTTGTTCCTTAGACACTACTATAACAAACATGATTATATATTAATAATAATGACAATATTTTAAAATAATGACAATGACAAGCTCAAATCCTGTTGAATTTATGTTCCAAACACAGCAGGAAAGGTTTTAATTGTGGTTTTGTTTTGTTTTTCTCACTTCTTTCAAGATTGTTTTCATTTGCAAATGTCAATGAAAACAATTCTGCTAAAGCTGAACTTTTTAAAACCAAGAAAAGATTTTTAATAACACACAATGTCTAGTTCTGAGCCCTGAAACTATACCACATGCTCTCTTTCAAAAATTCTCTTTAAAACTGTCAGATGCAGAGAGACACTTCCTTACCTCGACAAACAAATTTAATACGGATAATTATAGAGGTTATGTCTTTGTTTCAACCTTTAAAGGAATTTCCCAAAATGCAAAAAGACAGCCAAATAGTGGGTAAAGAATCATGCCATTGGATTACTTTCATGTCTAGCTTTGTGATAGTGCTGTGTAGCATGCTTTTTTTATGACATTTTTTGGACTGTCCTACTTCACATACTGATTTATTTTATGAATAAATTATGACCCTATCAGGCAGGCATAAGTAATCAAAGGTAAGTTAATTGTGCCTCCCTGAAATCTGAGAAAAATCCCACTGGGTTTTTACTGAACCAGTTTACTTGCTGTTACATCCAGAGTTGGACCTAAGCTGAGAAGTTGGGATCCTGGGCCAACCATCCCTCTGAGTTGGGTTTGTCATGCTAGAACTTGCTGCTGGCCTGTTCTAAAGACAGTAAAATGCTTTACAAGTACATACACACACCCATCACCATCCATCGCTTGAGATACTGGCATTCTTCTGAGGGCTGTAACATACATTTACACATGTGTGTATACATGTATACATGCTTGTTACCCCCATAGGTGCACCACAACATTCCTAAGCATTTGGCTGCTCCAAGGAGATGCTGTTAAGGTCTTCCTCCTATGGACTTTACACTGAAGTGGAGAAGATGGAAGATTTGCTCAAGAATAACCTTACAGGTCTCCACTGGAGGCCAGGAAGAGTATCTCCACATTACTGAAACACAGCTCTTATCTGACTGTGGTAAAGCTCTGAGTATGAAGCCTCACCACTGGGCACTGCTAAAGGGTGCAACTTTTTTGTACCGATTAAAAAAACATTTTGAGATGACAATTTCTCACCTTTGGAATCTTAGAAAGCAGATTAATTCCAGTACTAAATAAAGCATGGAACTTAGCAGGTAAAAAAAAAAAATCTTTTAAATATAAATACAGTGGAATTTTAAAGACTTCTCTATTTTTTTCTCTGTATTTCTGTAAGCAATATCAAACATTGAGTGCACATGCTGTGGGCTAAAACAAGCACCTCATTGGCGTTTGTACAGATTACCTATATAAATCATACAGAAGGCACACTAACGCCCTCCCAAAAATCTCTGTGTTGTTTTCTTTTTTGTTATCAATAGGTGTGGTTGAATTCATATCTATTTGTATACATATACATATATATAGTTATATGTATACATATACAGAGAAAAGAGAGGACTGACTCCTGAAAAAGCAGATTATGTATGCTTGTGTGTGTATTTTTGCATTTATACACATATACATATATGCATGTACATATAGAGAGAGACAGATACACACACATATATATCTGTATACATACAAACACATATGAACGTGTAAATACCTACACACACATACATACATGACTTGCTCTTCAGGAAGCAATCCACTCACTTCTGTAGATAAACAGAACACAAACATAAATTAGAAAAATAACATTAAAATAAAATAGTTGCACTCTTTCAATTATGCAAAGTTAAAGAAACTTGGCTACTAGCTCTATTTATCACTATTAAGACAATTAATCTGGTCTTAAATATTCCCTCATTGGAATGTAAGACACACTTGCCTCTTGGAAAAGAATAGGAGGAGGATGTTCTATAAATCAGAAATCTGGTACAGTGCAGACAATGTCAACACTAAGTGTGACATATGCTGAACAAAGAGCTAAGGAAGTAAAAAGATATATACTAATCATTAATAAAATCTATATAAGAAAATAAAAATAAACAAAAGATTAATCATGTTGATTCTATTGGGACTGTAAAATGTGGAGAAAATAAATCATATAGAATGTTCCAATAAAAAAGAATACTGAATATATACAGTACAACAAACTGCATTGCTTCCCCACTGAAGTTTTTAAAATCTTCAGTTGTTGCTTGGTAATCTTGCCTATTAAAAATTTGCAAAAAAGAAGTCACGTGCAATAATATATATATATATAAAAAAATAAAGCTGTGAAGTAATTTGGTTGTTATTAAGATAACAACAAGAAGAGGAACAAAAGCGAGTTGAAATTTGAGTAAGATGTTTAAAAGGATTTCTAGGAGAGAAAATGCATCAGAATAGTTATTTTCAAATGCACTCTATTCCAAGATCATCTCTTTTACACACTAGTCTTGAAACAAATTCTAAGGCAAACTGTGAGCTTTCCAGGCAGAAATCCTTTCTTGTAATACATTTACTTTATCCCATAATCTAGTCTCTACCCACTGGGTTTTTCTGGAATAGCTTCCAGCAATTTTTAATGTGAATGAAAATTTTACATCATGTAATTTTGTTCTGAAATGTACTGGGAAAGAGTTCTGTGTAAATGACACAAAACATGGTAGAAATAAGCATAGCTAGTACTTTAATCCAGTCTTCTATTAACTGGCAGTCTAGCTTTGGTTTATCTTAGACATCTGCAATTATGCTGTTCTAGCTGAAAAATTATGATTATCTTACAAATACTCCTCAATGGAATGAGCTTAAGCACCTGCTTAAGTACTTTGCTAATACCCGGCTTCAGCTAGCAAATTGAAGCAATAAGCAATCACAGTTGTGGTATAGGCTGCATTTTGCCATGCACATTAGCACCCTGATTTCCTAATATCTTCATTTCCTATCCTCATTAATTGCCTAAGATTAAGATATTAGAACCAGGTAGTCCTATTCAGGATTTAGAAAAAGATGCTTTGTGGGACAGTCTTTAACATATTGCACTATTTCTCATGCCCTTTAAACATGCCAAAAAAAGGTATATTTTAATTTTTTTCAACTCTACCAGTACAGCTTTGCAGCTGAAATTTTTTTCCTTTCTCTTCCTTACAGAAGCAGCAGAAAATTTTTTCAGTTGTGGAGGTGATGACTTTTCTTCTCCTAATACTGCTCCTCAGTTTATTGTGTCTCCTTTATAATTTGACTTTTGCATTTATCCACCTTTCTGTGACAATCAAAGGTTCCCAATGATACTCTGTCTCTACAGCCCACAATTCTATTAAGAAATTGTAATTTATTAAGAGTCTTTCCATGAAGTGTTGGTCAACTAGTTTCATCTTAAGGATAGCCGGAATGAATGGAATTTTTTCCCCTTTTGGAACAAGGTGACGTGGTTATGTTGGTTATGTTTATATGCATTTTTCTTCTGAGTTCATTGAGGCCCAGAACTCATTCTAGGGACCTTAAACCCTGATTGCCCTGAGCAACCTAGGTTATTTAATGGTGATAAGGCAGAGTTTTTAACTACCAAAGTTCAAGGTATGAGTTTCAATGCCAAGACCAAAAATAGCATAGAGTCACCCTCCTGTAGCTTCCATGGTTGAAATTGAGAGTGTTGAGGAAAAGGCAGAGTATGACTTTGGACAGTGTAGAAAGGTATGTGGCAGCTTTATTTTAAATCATTTTTTTTTTGTTATTTAAGCAAAATGAGATTAAAAATATCTCATAGATATAAGGTTCCTTACAGCTCCACACCTTTTCCAGACCCTGGCCCACATACAGGTTACAAATGTGGAAACTAGAAGCTTGGCTGTTTCAGAGCCATGCTACCAACTTCCACTGGAGCTTTGACAAAGTGAAAGGGGAACAAGTGGGTTCACCATGCCATTTAACAAGGCCACTGTAAAATTTACTTACTTAATGCCTGTGAAGAGTCTGAAAAAAGAAACTGGAAGGGCCAGGAGAATAGTAAGCTTCACTCAACATTACTTTATTTGAGTAGCCAGCTGGCTGATTCCTAGGGTGGCAGTAAGAGGTTGACCCATTTGGCAAAAGCATGTTACTTACATTTGTCTTATACTGAAAATTAATGTCCCCATGGGTTGGATTTCAGGCTAAGTAGCTTGTATTATCTATCACAAAGCCAGCTATCACCAACACCACCAGCTCTTAACATCTCTAGATAAAGAGCAAATACAAAAGCCATTGAAGGGGAGTGAAAGGGGACTGGGGGAAAGTAATACAAAATGAAATATTTCAAGACACAGAGCTATCATCTGGATAGGTCCCATGTGACCTCATACATCATAGGGTATGCTAAATTAGTCTAAATAAGACAATACATTAACAGACTAAACACTGTTTTGGAAGCTGAAAAGCTCTGAATTTGGTACTTCTACTTACTGAGTAGCCTGTGCAAGAAATTTCATCTTTTGGGGTCCGCCTTTTCAATCTATAATGGGCACTATGCCTACCTCATGAGGCCTGGGCAGTACCATGGGGTAATGTCTGTACAAAACTTAAAAGTGGAAAAAAAAAATAAATTACCCATTGTATAACTGCTATTGGCTTTATTAGCTTAAATCACCAGGCAGCTGTCTCTCAGCTAGTGAAGTTCATTTTTAATCTCTGACATGTGCCTTTGTTACTGCTTCATGAAGAAAAAAGGCTGTTTCACTTCATGCCCAATTTTACTATTACTTGGATGCTTCCTCCAATATAAAAATTAACATATGAGCTACAGAAAATGCCAGTGTAATGACAAAGGTTCATTTCTATCTTTTACTCTAAAGGAAACAATTCTGTTACATAGATAACATCCACCTATATAGAGCTCTAACTGAAGATACAGTCTTTCTATAATCTCTGAGGATGTCACATGGCAAACAATTTTAAACAGAACAGTTGTGAAAACATCTAGAGTACTTTACAGTTGTTCTTATATGAAGATCCTGAAGTACTTTATAAACATGAAAATCATTATTCTTATTGGTGTGGAAACTGAGGCATGGCTAAAATAAGTGACAGGGCTACTATGGCTGCACAGATTGTTAGTAACAGAACAGAGAGGCAGCAGCTCTTGGATCTGGTGAACCCTTAGTCCCTGACTTAAAAGTACTACTCCTTTCATCTTGTGTGTCTCATATCAAATAGGAGGAAGCCTTCACTGCACAGAGACATTCCTTCCCTCCTCTGTTGACAATGGGGATGTTTATGGCAGCTCACCCACCCCAGCCTGACAGTCCCCATAGCCGTTTACCCACCTGCTTGTAGGCATCCAGGAGGAAACTGTTCCAGACGCAGCGCAGCCCCTCCGAGGTCAGCATCCTCCGCCACTCACCGCGCCCAGATTTGGACCGGCTCAGAAATAGCACCATGTGCTTCAGGAGAATCACAGAGTCATAGAGAGCAAGGAAGAGGCAATTGGAGAAAAAGACCGGCAAGATCTGAAGCGTGATCAACAAATCCACACTTAGCAGACCCATCTTCCTTGCTGCTTCTTTTCAGCTGGATACCTTCAGCTCCCTTTTTTGCTCTGTATTCTCATTTAAAAAAGTAAAGTAAAAACATTTCTAAAGCCTAATTACCCCTCTCTCAGCTTCCCTCTTTAAAATGAGTAGAGATAGTTAAATATAAGCAGGCTGGTTAAAACCATAACTGCACGATAGTCATTCAACTCGGAGCTGCTTATTTTTCAGAAACTAAGATGTTAACAAAAATTCTTCCCTTAACCAGGAGACCTGATTTTGTTGAAGAGAGAGGCAGCTGTGTTTCCAGTTCCCTGCAGTCACAAAATTTAAGCTGAGACTGTTAATTGTTAACTTCCCTGCACTATCCCATTGTTTCTCAGCTATTTAGGCACTGAGGAGAGCTCTCAATTCCGTGTCAGTAAAGCTGGCTACCAGGTGCAACAATACATTTAAAAAAA
>NDXB01012016.1:9745-21159 GCA_002631895.1 Agapornis roseicollis
CCCCCCCCCCCCAAAAAAAAAAAAAAAAAAAAAGAAGGAAAAAAGGAGCTAGTGAACTATGATTTTACTGATAAATGACTAAGGCATTATAAATTCTAGTCCTTAAGTACAAAGAGTCTTCAAAAGCAAATGTAAATCTCCAGTAAATTGTTACCCACCACTTGCCTTTATAACCACGCTATTATCAGAACGTTTAATCAAACACTTAATGACATAAAATTATTGTGCAGAGTCTATAATCCAGGCATACATCCTTTTCTCTCTGGCAAATAAATTGTGAAGAAGTAAGTACAGTGGAAAGGTTTCAGGAGCATGTAGTATTGTAAAATGTAACAGTTGTAAAAAATATTAAAGGAAAACTAAATTAACCTGAACAAACCGATTCCACTGGGTCCTAGATGGGCTGCTTTTGTAGTCATTAGTGTGCTGGGTTGACCTTGGCTGACCACCAAGTGCTCAACAAGTTGCTCTATCAGTCCCTCTTCCCATCAGGACAGGGGAATAAAGCAGGATAGAAAAGCCAAGATAAGGATTGGGAGACAACTCGCCAATTGCTGTCACAGACAAAGCAGACTCCAGGAAGGTTAATTCAATTTATTGCCAATTAATAATAAAGTAGGACAGTGGGAAAGAAAAACAAACCTAAAAACACCTCCCCCACTCCCACTTCTTCCAAGGCTCAACTTCCCTCCTACCTCATTTACCTCGTCCCCACAAGCAATGCAGGAGGACATGGACTGGGGACTGTGGTCAGTCCAAAACACACCTCTTGTTCCTCCTCACACTCCTTCCATGCTCCAGCATGAGCTCTTCCCACAGATTGAAGTCCTTCACAAACTTGTCCAGGGGGGATCCTTACCCCACANTCATTTACCTCGTCCCCACAAGCAATGCAGGAGGACATGGACTGGGGACTGTGGTCAGTCCAAAACACACCATCTCTGCCTCTTGTTCCTCCTCACACTCCTTCCATGCTCCAGCATGAGCTCTTCCCACAGATTGAAGTCCTTCACAAACTTGTCCAGGGGGGATCCTTACCCCACAAGTTGCAGTTCTTCAAGAACTTCTCCAGCCTGGGTCTTTTCCGTGGTACAGTCCTTCAGGAATGGAGTGCTTGGGCATTGGTCCCCCATAGGATCATAGTATGTATGATCAAATGTATTCCTGCTTTTCTACACAGACCACAGCTCCTGCCAGGAGCCTGCTCCAGTGTGGGCTCTTGACATACTTTAGCTTTTCCCAGGGCAGATCCCCCTGCACTGGCATGGGGTCTTCCACAGACTGCAGGTGGTTATCTGCTCCATCATAGACCTCTATGGTCTGCAGGGTGACAGCCTGCCTCACCGTGGTCTTCTCCACAGGCTGCAGGAGAATTTTTGCTTTGGTACCTGGAACACATCTTCTTTACTGACTTAGATGTCTGCAGGGCTGTTTCTCTCACATTTTCTCACTGTTCTTTCACACTTCCTGTTGCACAGTGGTTTTTTTTACCTGTTCTTGAATACATTATCACAGAGGTGCCACCAGTGTTGATGATGGGCTCATCTTTGGCCAGCAGCAAGACTATCTCAGAGCCAGCTGGAACTTGCTCTGTCAGACATGGGGGCAGCTTCTGGTGTCTCCTCACAGAAGTCTCCCCTGCAAGCTCTCCATCACTACAAAAAACCTTAATATGCTAGTCCAACAAGTTAGTTAGAGTTTGGCTCACAATATTTATATTTAGCTGTATTTGTGAGTGGCTTGTGTTTCATGCTGTGGTGGACACCAAATAATAATAATATTGTATATATCCTTGTTACAGGAATTGCCTCTCTTCCCCCAGTATCTTCAAAGTTCACTGTCCCTGCTGCAGACTTACATATCAGTTCTTCACAAAAGGTAATTCTAATGCTGATCTCTTGAACTTTTTTCTTTTCAAACTGTGTATTATACTATATCCAAACAGAATTTGGGTGAAGATAGACATTTATAAGTCAGCTGAAGATGCAATTGGGTAAGTGGAATGTCTGTTCAGCGTTCCTGAATGTTCAGTTTGTAAGCGCCCTGGATATTAGCCTCAGATTTAGATTGAATTTTGGGAAAGATAGGAGGTGAGGGAGAAACAGCCTTGACACTCAGAGTAACTCTGCCTTGGTTTTTGAGAATTCACATCTTGTGTATACGATACATTAAACCATTATAATGTGGAGGTTTGCTTTGCTCTGAGAAGGTAATAATTCCAGACAGCTTTTATATAAGCGCCTTTGCCAAAGTGGAGGTCTACAGTGTTTTTGTTGTTCTCCCCAGCTGCCAGACTGGAGGAGATATGGGTATACAGTGGAGGCACTGTTGAAGGTGAGGTTTGAGGTTCCTTTGCAAACGAAATCCAGTGCAGATACAGTAAATAAATATGGATTTTCTCTGGATCATTTCTTGATTGCATTTTCTGATTACACTTCGGCATTGCAGAAGTTGATTCACTCAAGAACTTTACACTGACTTTAGAAACCTTTGGTATCCCAGATGGATAGGAGAATGTGCAGCTAATACTTAGTCCACCCTAAAGCTTTGCTCCCTTTCCACATGGCTAACAGGTAAAGAAGTAGAGCTCAGTGCTTATTCCTCTGCTTGTTCTCTTCTCAGCTACCTCAGTTCTGAAGGATGATGCTGGATTCACTTAGCTTCTAGCATAACAGCAATATAGATCTTAATTTATGTCATATATTTGTAAAATACTTGTAGCACCTTCATGGTGGTTTTTGCCAATTTTCTCTTGGAAAGTGGCAATGATGTGGTACTGAGTTCAGTCTTCAACACAGTCATAACTCATTTGTATTTGAGGAGCTGTTTCAACATGCACAATGCAGAAATCTGTCTTGGAATGACATGGCATATAAATCATAGCAGAGCATGTCTAGTTCTTTTAGCACACAATGAAATTTAGGAAGTACTCAGTCAATGATTAAAACAATGATCAAAATAATAACAGTAACAATAATAGCAATGATACTGATGTATTTGTGGCTGGTGGTTATTATATTTGACACTAATTACCTGTCAAAAAATACTATTAAAGCAAAGCTGAAAAGCATGTACAGAACAGGTTCAGTGTGGATCTGTAACACTGAGCAATAGTTTGAGACAGTGTTTGATGTGCTTATGAGCAGGATTATAAGGCACTGGCTAAGTTTACATGTGCAAGGCATGTGGCACATTATGGTCTGCTCTGAGAAACAAAAGAGCTTTTACTGAGGACCCTGTATCCACCCTATACACATTTCAGGGGGAAGCAATAACTTCAGTTAGCCTTACCTGTTTCCCAGTGACTGAGTGCTCATTGGTGGTTGATGTGCACTGGCTGTGAATTAAGCTATCTGGTGCCATCTGAAATGTAGCCAAATTGAGTGCTCTCAGACAGCTTCACAGTGAGAACTGTAGTGTTGTGAGTCAGGACCAACAAGAGTCTGTGTTCACAAACATTGAGTTAATGCTCCTGATTCAAGCTGAAACGTGAATGTAGGTGTAGCACTCTATGTCAAATACTACTTTAGATGGCCTAGGAGGTCTCTTGCAACCCAGTGGCTAGGGAAAAACATAGCAATCCACCACAGGCACAAAGCATAAAGTTGAGCTGTCTCTGTTACACCAGTTGTCCCTGGTAGTGTTCAAGGTCAGGCAGGATGGGGCTTTGAGCACCCTGGTGTAGTGGAAGGTGTCCCTGCCTGTGGCAGGCAAGTTGGAACTGAATGATCATTATGATCCCTTCCAAACAAAACCATGCTATGAGTCTATGATAATGCTTGGTATAAGTAAGTCTGTTGTGGTGGCTTATAGCTGCATCACTAACTGCATATGCATTTTTGAAAAGAGATAAGCTAGAGGTGAACATTATTTATAACTGTTTTCCATATGCTGGAGGAATATTTAGCAATGTACAAATGGCTTGTGAAGGCAACCCATTTCTCAGTTTGAACAGGACTTTGCAGTATATTGTGATGGCCCCATCTCATGTATGCAGAAGCTGATAAAATTTGATGAATTACATTAAATTGTGAATTTGCAGTCCATAATTTATATTTATAGCATTATATACAAACATAGTAAAATATTTCCCAGACAAACATTCATAATCTTCCATGTTAATAATAATAAAGGTTTTCTGACAGAAAGTATTACTGTATTCATTCTAATAAAGTTTAATCACCACTTTTGCCAATATACTGCATACTAAATATTATGGTGCCCTTTTATTATAAAATATTTCTTGTCAAGTAAGAGAAATTAAATGGCAAGCCATTTAACTGTTTGCTGATTAATGCTGAATCAAACAATTTCTTCAGAAGCCACCTGCGTTCTGCCACTGCATTTTCTAAGGATAAATAGTTGTTTGTCTCAGGTGACTTTCCTTGTGTGGAGACTGGAAAAGTTCTCAAAGGTTTTCCATATTCACTCTTCTGGACTGTTTAATGAGAAATAGGGGGTAAAAAAAGGGAGGAGAAGTTAGAGAGAAGAGAATTATACTTTTTCCATAGTGAAGGAGGTCATAAAGGGGTAGACTCCAGCAAATTGACTCTCTCTCCCTGGATAATCACAAAAAATGAGAAAGTGTCCTGGCAGTGCTTCTATGGACGTCAAGAAGAAGAAGTGAAGAATCCAAGTCCTCCCTCAGGAGTATGGGAAGGAACAAGAAGCCCATCTACTGATGGAAAGAGTCACAGCAACTGGAGACCTAAAGCCTTGGCTCTCCACCACTGCAAAGTTGATGCAAAATCTAATATTCCTGTGATTGTCTTCCCTGTCACCTTGGGATCAGGATTAACCACAACAACAAGGCCAGAAAATGGGTTTATGTGGGCAAAGTCTGAATGGAGAGTTCTAAAATTAAAAGAAGCTCATAGAAGTGGAGATGAGGTAAAAAGCAGGGCAATCACTGTGAATCAAGTTAGTATTTTGAGTGAACAGAGGTGATCATACCTGCTGCACAGCCCATTTCTTCCACCCCCAAGAGAAAACTGGGTGGGAAATTTCAGCACAGGTCAGAGGCATTAGGCTTTCTTCCTGAGTCTCTGAAGGCATCAGCTTCAGATTTTATCCTTTCTGTTCCATATGTAAAGAGTTATATTTTCAAATGATTTCAGAGATTAATGGAGACTTGGTGTCACAGTGTTTGTTTCCTGTACCTGGACACAGCCAGGTACAGAGCTTAAAAACCTGGTGGATGTCACTGTAAAAGGTGACAATAGAAAATTGCTTAGGTCAGCTATTGGCCATTCAAACTCTTTGAATCAGAAACTAATACAAAATGTTCATGGAAGATAAATGTTGCCCAGCAATTGCACTGATAAATTCACAACATGAACAAAAGATTTGGCAAATAATCTTAGGGAAAAGTAATAGCTGAGCGAAGAAGAAGGGAGAAAAGAAGAGGTATGTGACACATTTAAAAAATGATGAATATCGACCTAAATTATTGAGCTGAGGAAAAAATTACCAGCCACTAGAAGAGGAGGCCAGGAGCATCAGTCAGGAGTGCTGGAAGGTCTTCATTCTGATTACATTAGCCAAGAAAAGGTCAAATGGAAAGTAGAATTACAAGCTTCTGTTTAATTGCATATTTTGTTACTGTCAGTGATGGGAGGAGTGATCCTTGCTTCTAATCCCAGGGCTGACCTGCAGACCGAGCAGGTATTACGGACCAAGGTCTTATTCAAGAGCCTGTTTTTCATGCTCTGACCCAGTGCACAGAGCTACTTCCACAACCCAAGCGCAGCGGTGGGGATCCCTTACCTTGTCTCTAGCAGGTTTTGGGGCAGTCCCACAGACAGCTTAGCCTGAACAAAGGCCATAGGGTCAGTTCTGCAAGGTCCTGAGTGACATCTCTGAGGAACAGCATTTTTTCAAGTCCCACTAGTACAAAAAGAGCTGTAAGGACTGGACAGTCTCCCATACAAGCTTCATAATTATTTCATTTAATATGCCATAAATGTCTCTGTGATAGATCAGAAAATCATTTTATAAAAGGGAGTGAGTGCTCCCTTACAGTGGGCAACATTCATCCCTGGTGGAATTCAGCTGACTTCAGGAGAGCTACAGGAGGCTTGCACTTGCCACCACAACTGCACTCCTCCTCTCCAGTCCAGAGTGAGTCATGGCTCTGTTAATGGGGAAGGATCTATTTTTCTTCTTAAATACTCCAAATGACACTCTATAAGCTGGAAATATTATTTAGTGGTGGTTGTGGTTTTATACTGGGCAGGAAATGAATGATGAATTGCAGCTCCATTTATTGCATTGAATATAATGGCTCTGACTCTGAGGATTGTTTGAAAAGAAAAATTAAGCAATCAAAATCGAATTAAAAGGTCAATAAATAGAAATATAAACCAATGATGGCAAATAATTTTACCTCTACTGGTGAAATGTACTATAGAGTATGTCATGTTATGGTATTCATTGGCCAGCATATCTTGATTAAGAGAGTAATAAATAGTGATGATATAGAAAAGAAAGGTGCAGTTTATAGTGTCTGAAAGAAGGGGAGGAGTGAAGTTGTGTGGGTGGGATTAACCCACGAAGAACTGAGAAGGAATTTCCAGGCTGTATGTCTATTGGTGGACAGGGAAATGTGCTGAGTGTACAAAAAGTTGACAGGATGGAACTGGTTTGCTATTTGAAGTGATAGTGTATCTGAATTATTTTGAGTGTATCCAGGACTTTTGGGTGGGTGTTTTCCTGTAAATGAAGTGAATTTGGAATGAGAATTAAAAGCTGAGAGCAGGGGGGAATATAACCTTCAAAAACAGGAAGCTGTACCTCCCTGATTTTTGTTCTAACAGTTAGGCAAATGTGTGATGCACGCAGACATTTTTGGAAGTACTCCTACGACATCAATTTCAGCAATTTGTTTTAATGTAGTTAGGCTTGGAGGTTTGTTTTGGTTTTTGGCTGGCTAATAGCAGGCAAATCCTTCAGTTTATCACACATTTCCACAACGTCAGCGTCTGAGGAGCTGCCATCTGTCAAATTAATCTAAAGATCAGAGCCCTGTTTCATAATGCCAGATGTGTGTTCATCATTTATATCACTGATATCATATGGGTTGCAAAAATGACTACAACATACTTGTAATAGCAGAAGTCCTTTTATTGACTGAAGACTGAAGTGTATTCAAAACATCACTGAAGGATTCAACTCTGAAATCAGATGATACACACACTCATTTTACCTTCTGATTCATCCATATATTGCTCTCTGTTTGTTTGGATGAAGAGCTGGAAGAGGTGGAAAGATTTGGGCAGCTATTTAACCAACCAAACCAACAAACTGTGCAAAGCTTTTCCCATTATAATAGTCCTTTTATAGTAATCCCTATGAAAAGTGATGTTAAGTCAACAGGCAGGCTTTGAAACCTGTGACTGCCAAATAGCCATGGTTAACTAGATGCCAGGCTGACAGTACAAAGAGACTTAAAGCCATGTAAAAGAAATGCTGATGATACTGCATCCTTCCTGGTAGAAAGGACCACCTTAAGAGCTCGCTCCTGTAACATTGGGCTGTGCAGCTAACCGTTAGAGCTGTCATATTTTCTGTTCAATGTGTAGGATGTAATGATTAATGAAACCATTTTTTCTCAGACTGGGACTGGCAGGACTACTAGAGCACTGAATGAATATGAAGAAGAAACAATTTTGAAATCAAAACTAAGCAGAGGATCTAGCAGTTGTGGTGTATCAGGTTCTAAATATGAAATGGCTCTTGTGGTCCTACTCCTCTGCGTTTTGTATTTGTAATGTGTTGTATGAGAACTTCTACAGCACCAGAAAATGAGTTTCAGGTCACTGAGCAGCAGCCAGCAGCCCCCATTTCAGTGAAGTTATATCCAGTGAACTTAAACCTCAGTGAGGCTATGCTATTTCAAAGAAAGCTCCACTGAAAATGGGCCAGTACACAGCATGAGTTGACTGAAATTCATGAAATTATTCATTAATTGATGTCAGAGCACAGCAAGAATAAAATATAAGTAACCTATAGTTTTTGCTCTAGAGCAAATAGCAGCAGGGCAAAGGCAAACCATCGTGGGCGCAGTCCCTAGCCCAGGAGCAAACCTGCTGTTTGGTTCCTGCTTCTGTGGTGAGGAGAAATGACAAAGCAAGGCAGGGGCTAGGTGGCTTACTCTTGCAGATGAGATTTTTCAAGCAAAAGAGGCATGCTTAGGTTACATTTTCCCCAGTGCTCTCAGGGCAGCCTAGATCCAGCTGGTGCAAGTCCTCTGACTCCCTCCTGTTCAAAATCACACGCAAACCAGAAGTTTCTATTGTACTGCCTACTAACGACCGTAGCCTCTGCCTCTTTTGATATTACTTGACCCTCCTGATTAATATCTTTGTTCTTTAGCAAATCTGGGTGCAATACAGTATTTTCATGCAACAAATTCTGGGAAATATTCCCAATATTTTGCTAAACATGGGATTCAAATAATGAACTATTTCAGGAAGTTTCAGTGTTCTTGGACCCCCTCAGAAACTTTCTGGTTACTCAGTGTGCTAGCTAGTTCAGTATACTTTATGCTGAAAGGGCAGTCCACAGTATTGAGAACACTTGTTTTTCACAAACATAATGCTTGCCTTCAGCATTGTTCATATTGTGTTTTCCTTCCATTCTTCTTGTAAGCTTGGTATTTTGTGGGGGAGCAGGAGTAGAGAGCTTTTCAAATCTTTGTCCTAGTGAGAAAGCCTGGCATAACAGACCTGTAATTGAAGGATCATGAAATTCCAAATAACTGTTCTGCCATAATGGGGCAAATCTTATCCCATATTAATCTCCAGGGTAACTCAGAGCAGAGGAAACTTCTGATGTGTACTGGAAACGAATGAGAGATGTCTCTGTTGAGCACCAATAAGGTCTTTGGGCTGAACTGCAAGAAATTAAGTGCAGCAGAGAGATCTTGGAAAAGGTCTCTTGAGCACAAATAGGCAATCCTGTTACTTCCCAGAGTCTCTCTTCTCTGCAGAAATAAACAGTAAGGAAGGGTAAATTTAGAAAACAGCAGTTTGTTCTAGCAATAAAAAGATATGGGGGAGGGGGAGAGTTGTATTTAAAACAGAAGGCAGCTGTCTTATGGAATGTTTCTAGGATAGTTATATTTATCCCATGCTTTTCCTTGAGGTGCTGGAACTCATTAAATACCAGAGACATGTTGTCCGCATTTGTTATCTAACATTTTCCTCTATGGCTCATTCAATAATGTATATGTACCAAATGCATTATTTAAGATGTTTAATGCTGGAAGAAGACCAAGGCAATACAGACTGTACTTGATTAATGCTCCAGAAACAAACCACAGAAAGATTGGTCAATAGTTAGGAACCTGATTTGGCTTGATAAAAAGTTCCACTGGGAAGATCTGAAATTTCTGTTCACTTCCAAGGCCTTGAGACCAAGTGGGGAAGTTGCAAGGAACAATAGCAGCAGATGATAACATCTACTTTGAGGTAGATAAAACCAACACTGGGGCTGGCCACAGCAAACCGTTTGGCTGTAATGGTTCATTTAGGAAGCTATGTGAAGAGGCTTCTTTAGACCTTTGGAAGAAATTTTCATCCCTTAGGGCTACTTTGTATTTATCTATGCAAAGTCCCACTACTACATTTAAATATCCAAAATGTACGTTTCTTGGATGCATTTAAGAATGAACTTTTCTTTGTCTTTTCCCTTGCAATGATGTTTCATAAAAGCACATAAGCAATTAGGACTGGAAATCCACTGCACTGGTTGCAAATGAGGATAGTGATATCAAAACTGCTAAGAATTTGCCCTGCACTGATCCCACTGGGGTTGATTTGAAAACAGGCTGCTGTCGGTGGAAATGGAATCATGCCAGTCATGGAAAATTTAAAAAAAGCTTGCCTTGAAAAAACACTGGGATGCTGACAAGGGTCTCTCAGATACATGAAATACTGGTGTGCTTATCGTTGCAATTTCTAATGTATTTGGAAAGCCATGTCAAATGTTAAGTTTTTCTTGCAGCTTAATGGGTAGTTTCTTTAAGAGAAGCAGAGGAGAAATGTCCATCATGTTTTGCTTGAAAGAATACAGAGTGCAAAGTCATGAGAAGTTTTCAGCAAAAGACCAGTTAATGAATTCCCAGAACTGCCAGCTGTGTGTTGCATGTGAAGCTTTTGTTCCACTGTTCATCCTTTCCTTCGTATTTATATTTTGAGTGAGCTGATGCTGATAGATTTCATTTTGGTATAATATTTTGGGGTGAAGGTTTGGCAGGTGATCTCCTGAGGACCTTTGTGGGACAGCTTTTCTAGGATTTCTTCAACTTCTATAACTGCTTTTACTCTCCCATAGGTGGGACCTCAAAGACGTGCTGATTATCTGATCAGCCCGAAGAAAATTAGAAACATGACACTTGTTTAGGATGTACCTCTCCAGGGAACTTCTCCATCACTTTTAATTTGCACGTTTGGATGGCTTCCTGCAACAAAGAAAGGTTAACACTACTTCTCTCAGTTTAAGCTATAAGTTATTTTTCTATTTTTTCTTCACATAATGAAATAAAATTGCAACCTTTATAATGCAGCATATGATATCTCAGAAAAATAATGGATATACATGACAGCCTTAACTTCAGACAATAATGGGACTACACAAGAACAAGAATCTGTACTTTGGGTCCCAAGGAAATCAGCAAAACTCCTATCAGACAGAAATGTTTGGTTAACCACAGCAAGATCAAGAGCTGGAACTGCAAGACATTTCTTAGTTCAGAAGAACTGGTTAATAATAACACTGATTACTACAATATGTACTGCTTTTTTAATGTACTTTATGTACAGCTGATCATCTTGAGCTTATAGATCAACACTATTTTTCAATTTCAGTTCTGTAATAAAATCAAGGGAAGTTTCAAGAGAGCTGCTTCAAAATTTCTGGCAAAAATATCTTTGGATCAGAAACTAAATTGTTTTATTTCAGTATGTTATTTTATTAAAGGCATTTGTCTTAAATCCAGTGGTCTACTTTTAAATAAAAACCAATTACCTATATGTCAAAAATTGTGTTTAAATTGAAATGCAATATCTTAAGCTGAAAAATGTGGATTTGAAAATCCTGACTTCTAATATTTGTTCCTTGAATGTTTTGTGTCTCGGTTCTACTTGTGGGCTGGTCTTGGCAGCCAAGTGGCTTGTATCATAGCAAATGGTGACTGATGGTATTCATGCTGGACCATATTGTTTCATCAGGGACAGAGCTGATAACCATGGGAAATGCACTTTACCTAGGCAACCTTCTCAGTAGAGCAGATCTGGTGCATAGACCCTGTATGTTCCTTCCCAATCTAAAAATGTTTTGTCTGAAATTTTGTATTTCATCATAAAAAAGTTCAAGCTTATGATTTGTTTTTTTTGTTTTTTTTTTTTTTTTTT
>NDXB01012021.1:0-74374 GCA_002631895.1 Agapornis roseicollis
AGGGCAGAGATGCAACATACAGATGGGCCCGTGATCGAGGGGTGGACTTAACAATGGGCACTACTGCCCAGGTTATTCACGAGTGTGAAACATGCTCTGCAATTAAACAAGCCAAACATTTAAAGCCTCTTTGGTATGGAGGATGATGGCTGAAGTACAAATACTGTAAATGTTGGTCCCAACCAACATTTACCCTTCCCTGAAAGAACAGCACCCTACCTGCAGAGCCAGGCTGGCTTCTCACCCCCCCTGTATTACCCTTTGGAAATGACAGTCAGTCTGAGTAAGGTCTCTACCACTGCTACCAAGCAAGATTCACTCCAATAAGATTTTCATCCTGAACTCCTTACCCATCTACAATTAAGCCAAGTACTAGTAATCCATCGCCACCTGGAAGTCACAGCCCTGTGCCTATGGCTGGAGTTTTTGCTGTGATCACAGGTGGTTAAAAAACCCTCACCTTTCCCAGGAAGGCAGCCACCATACATCCAAAGCTAGTTTTCAATACACACTATGGAGCACATTCCTCAGCTTGGCTCATCAGCACAGCATTTACAGCCTTAGATGTGAACTGATGCATCACATATAAGCCATGAACTTCTAGTTTCAATTCAGACAGAGGACAAGCAGAGAGTTTAAGCTTCTTTTGGATGCTTTAACAAGTCTACTTACATTTATCCACTCATGCAAAATTGTCAGGCATCTTTCTCATTCACTGCAGGACTGCCATCATTATCTATAAACCTTAGGTCTTTATACAGATTTTAACTGAATGTGTTTATGAACTGATTTGTAAGATTACAGACAGCATCTCAATCTCCAGGAAAGGTCTTAGGAAGCATTTATTGAAGTAAGATAATTCACAAACATACCTAGAAAAAGATAGATAATGGAATGTTTTGGCAAGCCCCCAACAACTCCTTTTAGTGGTAGCAATTGACATCCACCACAGGCTTCTATTTGTCATCTACTACTTTTAAAATCATGAGGTCAATCCATTAGCCCCAAATACCATCTTAAGCAAAAACTCCATTGAAATAAAGTTTCCAGAAAAACTGAGCTAGGAAACGTACTCTCCTTCATTCTTGTCAAGTAAAAAGTAGTGCACACACTACGGAAAGTTTGTGCTTCAGAGTAATGACATGACAAAATCAAGTGCTTGGTAGTTACAGCTATCCTTGATTAGTCCAGAGGTAATATGCAAATGAACGCACTTTAATTCAGCACAGTGCCATTTCAATCAGCGAGGCATAACTGACTCAATATGCAATCAAGAAGCCTCATAAATAGAAGTTTCATCATCTAATTTAGACCACAGTGGTTCTTTGCTTGATATAAGCTCACTTCAGCCTGCACAGCAGCTACAATTTCTATAGATAAAATAGTCTATAGAAGAGTGAATACTGCATGTCCTTACTCACTTGCTAGGGAAGAATCAGGCTAGCAGAGGACTTGACAGTAACCAACGTATCTAGTAAGCAAACCCCTATTCTGCCCTCCTACTCTGCCATGCTTCCTATTCTCACCATCACATGAAAAATGCCAGCATTAGGTATTGTCAAGTTTGCTCCATCTCCATCACTACTTCAACTCTATTTCCACTTAAATTCTTACTTCAATATAGCACCTAAGTGAAAATGTACCCAATGGACACCTTTGGGGAAGATTTTCAGGACCATCTAGCACCAAGTAGCTCACACCTACAAAAGCAGAATAGGGTGAGAATCACCACACCTTCTAATTGGCTTGACGATGGATTGATGATTGTCATATTACTTACAGTACGAGTTTCAAGTATGTTTACTCAGTGAGGCGTGACCCTTAATTTTTGATTTACATTTCATTTTCTATCAACTGCTTTATATTCTCCTGCAACCGTTTAGAGAAGACATGTTAAGAGTATGCACAGTTCAGTACACAAGAGAGTTTTGAGGGAAGAGGAAGATTTCCAAGTTTGTTCCCCCTGTAGTAATGGCTTTTAATGGTCCATCAACTACATTTTATGCAACTGTGAAAAGAAACCGATTTTTTGTTACTAGGCTTAAACTGGCCATAGAAGTATCAGGATTTCCACTGCAAAAATACTCAAACAGGTCAAAGACAGAAGACTGAAAGGAGAATCCTGTACAAGTTAGACACAGGTAAGTGGTCCAACCATGCCAGCAAAGCTACAACGAGCACTCCAACTCCACAGGTCTGTCCACCAACATAATGTGTTTGCTGTACTGAGACAGTCTCTGAGGTAGTCTTGATTTTTAACTTTCAGCTATTAAGTAAAGTTGGAAACAAGGCGCAACACAGGGACACCACCCTACCAGTTCTCCAAAGACCAAGTAGTAAGCGGCTGCACAGGCCACAGCCTAAAAGCCTTCTGCTTTGGAACCAAATGCCCCTAGTCACTAGTTAACTCGACAAGATCTGTGAATGTCTAAGACACTCAGTCCACATAAGCATAATTAATGTATTTAACTATCAAGCATAAGACTGACATTATCTTGGAAAAAACTCCAAGGGTCACAGGACCGATACAGGAGAGGAAGCTACATAAGGAGCTACAGTATTTGCATAATAAATCTAGTGCACAGACTGCTGTCAGTGGATTTTGTTCCAAGAAACTATACAAACAAAAAAGTCTTTACAGGCAGAAGAGAGGGAAGGGGGTGGGAGAGAGGCGAGAAGGATTTGATCTCATGATCCCTAAAGAAGTTGAACAGCTGAAATGTTCATGGACAACGTGTGAGGAACTCACGAATTTTCTGTATTATTGTGACAAATTTCAATTTCACAACATGGAGGAGATGTAGACCACTTCTTTAAGAATCCAGGAAAGTGCCACAGTTCATCATTTAAATATGAGCCTGTAATCTAAAGCAGATAACTCGTCTGTTGAACCATTTGTATTCTTTGATATGTTTTCCATATTTTTTCACCAAGATGGGAGTCATTCACACATAGTCTATGATAGTTTTTCTAGTAGAATAAATGGATCAAATTTTACACAATTCACTTTCATTAAAGATCACTGCAGAACCCTAAAGATACACTGAAGTTTGATTTTTCACATTTCCTTCTCAGATCACTGTAGTTTAACTAAGAAGGCTTAAACTGTTTTTTTAGTTTAACTTTAAGAAGGCTTAAACTGTGCTCTCTCTGCATGGAAGCACAAATGTTAAACATAAAACCCCGAGATGTACATATCACAAATTATCCTAAATTTTAGAGTATACAGACTAAAAGTGTAAGAATGCCTTCAGATTATTTTTGTGTAATCTTTCTTCATTCAGCTTTAGGAACAGCAAAAAAATTCCAAAAGGTAATCAGTTGTTCCTTTACCCTTTAGCTATACTGCCTTTCAGTTAAATTTAATTAATACACCCCAAAAGGTGTTACTTTCATATCTGACTGTCTGTAGAGTAACCACTGAAACACAGCATTAATTAAACTAATTATATACAAACAGGGTAAAGTACTACTGGCTCTCACAAAGTGTCCTGAGGAAACATTTTAGACAGGACTCAGATGACTTGGTAGATGGCAAAAATTACTGTACTGCAATTTATTAATGAGGGCTTATTTTAAAGAGTTACGCTAACATTCATCTCTTGTAACTCAGAAACTCCTTGCAGCAAAGCCCTTTTAGATTGGATATAAAGAATAAATTCTTTACTGTTAGGGTGGTGAGATGCTGGAATGGGTTGCCCAGGGAAGTTGTGAATGCTCCATCCCTGGCAGTGTTCAAGGCCAGGCTGGATGAAGCCTTGCATGGCATGGTTTAGTGTGGGATGTCCCTGATTATGGCAGGGGGGGTGGAACTAGATGACTTTACGGTCCTTTCCAACCCTAACTATTCTATGATTCTAGTGCTCATTACCTTTTAAACAGGTTTAACTGTTCTGCAGAAATATGTTTTTCATTCACTTATTACTGCTAAGGAAGGCTGGTATTACTAGCCTGCTATTTTTCTGGTCTTTGTAACAAGACATTTGCCTTCAGAAGCAGCGTGGTACAACTCTGAATTGCTAAAAGTCACTAAAAGAGGTAGCAGTAATTAGTAATCATAGTTTCATGTATCTATATATAAATAGATGTGTGTGTCTGTATGGTTTTCTACGTCCACAAGCATATACATATATACAATACCTAGATACCTGTTTTTAAAATAACACCTTCCTTTTCAACCCTTCCAAAGAAAAAAAACCAAAAAATCCCACTTTATAAACTCTTATGTCCCCCCCTCCCCATCTACCACACTACTATGATATTATGGTAGACGTAGATGTTGGAATAGCACAGCTCTACTACTACAGTCTGTAGACGGTGAATAGAATACCCCTCCCTGTTTCAACACATAACCCTGACCCACTTCACTATGGAAAGCTAGCGAAACAGGCTCCAAATATTTCATTCTGCAGCTGGTCTTTAAGCCCTAATAACCAAGGGAGGCTGAAGTCACCCTCTAATCTCCTAATGTGTAAGAATCAACAGAGCTCCCCTTTGAGCAGCCAGCCTACGCCAGAGCACAGAACAGATTGTGTCAAGTGACAGCTGCTTTCTGGCAGAACACGCAGGCTAACTACCAAGAAAGGGAGGCAGGAAGCATCACTCAGTTGTGGAAGAGGTTGCCAGCTTTGAAAAGATAAAATAAATAAATAAAGGGAAAAAAATCATACAGCCATTTGAATAAGATCTGTGCAGCTCTGAAAAGTTGCCTGGATATCCCCTAAACATATATACTCTGTGGCCATCTCCTTTTCACCTCTCCTCCATTGCTTGTCTTTAGTAGGGTGAAAGTTTCCCACCACAAGGGCTATTTGCCTGTATATCTGAATGGTGCTTAAGTATCATGGCTGTTCTGCAAAGATAAATAATAAAGGATTGTCAAGCTCTCTAACTAGTTAAACTAAGTTTGAAATTGAACATGTCATACAGATACTCACTTTTGTTTAGAAAGAATTACACATAAGAAAATGAGCTGTAGGCTGCTGATTGATCAGAGATCACTCTGTGCGTAAAACACACACACAAACACGTGGAAGCATGTTTCTTGCAATCATGTCAGCCATGCGTAAACTAGGGACATAATGAGAAATGGTTTCATGGCTCCATGTTCTGCCCAGCTTAGGTAGCTATAATTTTAATTTGGAAGTAGGCATTAAATACGGCTTAAGAGCAGTCACAGCTCAATTCAAGTAGGAGGTTTCGGAAGTTACATAAGCATTTTTCTGGGTCTCTACAATGCGCTGCAGCATAAGGTTAGAATTTAAGTGCTACATTTTCGAAAACAAGTTCCTGGAATTACACTTTTGTACTTCTGGGTGTATTAGGTTCCAAGATCAGCCCAAGCACCTTTCCCACCTCTGTTAAAGAAACAGAAACCAAAATCTCACCAAGCAAATCTTGGCAACACATCAGCAACTGATTTTTTTTTAAAGGCCCATTTAGATATTATGGCTGCAACACTTGACAAATTTGCATTCACATCTTTTAGCTGCATAATTTAAGACCCTGTTAGCTAGATTTCTGTCCTGCTTAAAACCTTTGTCAAACACAAAGCAGGCTGCAACTAACTGCTCTGGCAAACCCACTTTTATGTGCAAATAGTCAACACACAGAATTAAGCATTTTTAGAGGAAATGGGCTATGCAGGTTGGTTATCCATTTGAAAGGAGGTCATATAAATCACACTCAAACCAGTTCTAATGCTATATAGTCAGTGGAGAATGTTAAACTGTAGACTGGAATCTTTCAAGAACTCAAAAATGGCAGAATGGGTGTAACATAAATACACCAGACATTAACAGTTCAATTTATGGATGAAAGAAAAGTCCCAACCCCTATGAATAAACACACCTACAAACAGATCCGGTAATAGGAAGAGTTTTGCAATACAAGGTACCACTAATAAAACAGGAAAGACTATTACAAAACCCTCTCTTGTAAGAGCCCTGATTACATCATGAATTTAAGATTATAAATTATCTTCTTTACTACTTCCTCTAGTGCTTTGCATTCTGTTTAACAAACAGAAATAGCATGCAAGGAGTTTTCAGGAAAGGTCCCCCTCTGCTCTGCGGCAGCAGCATCCCACTTAACCACATCCAGCCATGTGTACAGCAGAGCACCTCAATGGAGCCAAAGCTTCAGCCCACAGGATTAACTATGGAGTTGAGGCACAGCTGGGGCACAAGAACTGGACTCAGATTCAGATTCCAGCGCTATGTAACCAAAAGCTGCTGCTGCTACTTTTGAGATGTTAGTGGTTGAACAAACATTTTCCATTACAACTACATGATGTTCTTCTAGTTTTGCATCTGTGTTCATGAATACACTGCAACTCAGTGCCAAATTACAACTGCTCTGACAACACAAGAATTCCTCTCTAGACAGATACCAAATTACTTTTAAAGCAGATTTCTGTTCAGGATCAGGCTAGTTTAATTTCCATCCTTAATCAGGGTCTCTCTCTAGCACAAGCCCACATGACTACTTCAGCCCCGAGTCAGGAATTCCTCCTCATCTTCCATTGTCTCAGTCTGCATCATCTGGAATACAAAACCACCAAGTCTGTCATCTTAGAGGAGCAGCTTATCTAGACACAGGTTATGACTCTCCCTTGCTAAGTGTCTGGCCTGGGGACCTTCATCCACCTTCCTGCTTCAGCTGGGATGTTCTCCTTTTTCTCCTGGCTGGGCCTAATCATTGAGATGCATCCACAAGACCTTTAACAGCAGGGTCATAGTCATGAAAGCAATTCACCTCACAAAGAACAACCAGGATGGCACCACTGTCTTGTCCTTCCAAGACTACAACAATAAGTAGTCTTTTACTGGAAAGCTTTACAGAACTGAATAAACCATAGAAAAGCTATTGCCAAGATTTTGGACCTGAGCAAGACTTATTCTAACACAAAGCAGCCTTTAAGAAGACATACCAGTAGGTTTTTAGAAAAGTAATAATGATTTTCGCCCTAATAATCTGTATGTCTTGCTAACTGCACAATGAAAGAGGGAAGTGTCTAGTTCTTTTAATATGGCCTAAACTTTACGCTTACAGTTAACTATTCAAAAAGATCATTAAAAATTTCTGCTAGTCAACTGCAGCACAAAGATATTTTTAATACTGCTTTTCACAGTTCTCGAGCTCAGAAAGCATTTAGTCAAAAACACTAAGGTAGTGAACTTAGAGGACAGTAGTGCTTAGAAGATCACAGAAGAACATGTGTCTCTGAATGACTGCAAAACAAGAGGGACAGAACAATCTAAAAGTGACTTTGCTATATTTAGGAATAGTAATCAATACAACACAGACATCAACTTCACAAATATAACTCAGTTGCCAATGCCTGAAGCCAGTATATCTGCAGGGAAAAAACAGAAGTAAATAAATAAATAGTTAAATCAGTCAGAGTGTATCTGGGGAAAAAAAATCCAATAAAAGGATTTGCCAGACACAAAGAAATGCTTTTTCTTTCTTTCTTTTGGGGGAATTTCCCAGATATTTATAAAGTTTAGCAATCTCTTCACTATTCTTCACATTTACTTTAATTTTGTGTTAGTTAACATGAGATCGTTGAGCAGTCAAAAACATTAAGATGATACCACACACAGGCTCAAAATGACAGCCAAAAAAAGTGTTGACCTAATAACCTCTACTGACAAAATAACTCTGACTTTGCAGCTCAGTGGCAAATGTTGCATTATAATCTGGATGCAATCAAATCTCTGACAGGCTTTTAAATCATTGCTAAGAATAATCTGTCTGGTTGTTTACACTATTAAAAAGAATACTGGTGTCGACACCCAAAGTTTGATTTCCATGTTAGTCTAAAGTCTTGCATCTCTAACTATTTGCAGACAAACTTTTGTCATCTGTATCAGTCAGACCTTCTGGAATAGTCAAACACTTGAGTTATTATTATTAGGTCTCCACAAATCATAAGTGATAACTCCCATGTAGAAAAGTGTGTAAAAGAAATTGAAAAGACTAAACCAGAATCTCCACCAAAACATCTACCAGGAGACTGAAAGACACCCATGGAAACAGTACAGTGGGATTTTACATTTACTGTGCTATTGACTTTTATACTGTATACATTCCATTCATGATGAAAAATTCTGCACACAGTCGTGAAGTAGATTTGACTACTTACGGAAAGCAACAATTTGGGTATGGCTTCTTCTTAGGTTTTTGCTTGGTTTTGTTTTTGTTTTAAATTAAAGAGTTATTATAAAGAATTAATCCTTATCAGCTAATTTTAATATGTGCAATTGTATCCACTGGAAGGAAAGAGAGAAGAAACAACAGTCGAGTGCATCTGTTTCCAAATATTTGATTGGATATGGTACGAACAGTCTGCAGCCCAACTCTTACAAGAGATGCTCTTATTGAATAATACAAGTCCTTTGTATATGGCCTTGCACCTGCTCTTTTCAGTGGAAACCACATTTATATTGTTCTTCACTCCAACAGTGTTTCTGATCTATAGTAGTTAAGAGTAAGGAACATTGCTCCACAATGCAACATCCATAAATTCACTATTGTGGGTGGTTGGGAGTGACTAATTCAATGCATTTAAAATTGATAATTATGCTTACATGCTCTGAGTTTGCAAGTATACATTTTTGTTATTGCTGCTGCCATGACATCTGAACTACATTTAATATGGAATCAGCAAAACAAATATCCTCATGTCTGCATTAGCTCCATCCATCCTTGGCTGTTAAGCTGATTTTGCTGTAATTTATTTCTATACAGACATAGATGGATGTTCTTTTGTAGCCACTAGATTAAACTGCAAAGTTTAAAGCTTTTGAATCTAAGTTGCTTCTGAGTAAGACTTGAAAACCTTGCCATGTGTAGCCACCTCCTTCCTCTCATAGGAGTGAGTCCCTAGACCCAGGGCATTGAGTTCCAATAACTAAGTGACCCTCATTGCTTCCTTCCGTTTCTCAATTTCTGAAGCATGTATTAGAATACCACAGAATACGAGTATTTTCAAATAATCAGAACTAGGTTCTTCTCAAGAGCCCTTATCAGTAACCTAGCTCTGTTTCCACTGTGGGACTCCTATTACTCTCTTAAGAAAAATAAATTAAAATAATAATAATAATCCATGTCTTAACTCAGGAAACATTATGTACTTCTGCAAAATTACTTAGCATAGAGGTCTTGAGTTCTCCTCTGACTAGAGAGGCCAGTTAAGAGCACCTTCACCTAATCTATCCCTGATACTATTTGTTTTTTCACTTACTCCAAACGTTACCCAGAAGTTCTGACATCACCCACATGCCATAACCATTCTCCTCCAATGACAGAGCAAGAAGAATGTTTTTCCTTCATACTGATGAATTTCCGAGAGAAACAACAGATAAGTGTTTCAAATGAAGACTATACTTGGCAAAGAACTACCTGAGGAAGGCTACTAAGCTCTGGAACTACAAAACTGACCATTCAAGACAAATTTCTGAGTTATAGCATTTGTCAATTTTAAGCATAATTGACTTGTGAAACTCATCTGGCCTAAGAAGCCATGATACCACATGCTCCAGCATGCAACAACATGGAGTTGCGGCTGCATACCACAAACAGACCCCAAACTTTAGAAAACACCACACAAAGTTATTTTTAAATCCATTTCAGAGAAACCATTTCAGGACATAGGTAAGAGGGTGTTTGCACTCATTTTAATAGTTCCTCACATAAAAGGTCAAATTTTCTAAACAGTTTTGTTTGTTTAGTACAGAGAATTCCTGGAGGGGAGACTAATATTTATAGCAATGCTAGACAAAGCAATGTGTCTCTATTCCCAAGGTCCTCTCTCCAACTAAAGAAACAAAAAGCCTCATCTGCCAAAACCAGCCCAAGTAATTTCTATTGTTGATTTCTTTTGAAGTCAATGATACTGAAGCCTAGGGCAAATTCTAACCAACCAGGTCCCACATTTTAGTTTTCCAAACAGCTATCCACAGAAGGTTTTGAACTTTACAAACAACTAAGCCATTTAAAAGAGATTTTGTCTTAAACTGATCCAACTAAACTATGAACATGATCAAATATTACTCAAGTGCCATCTTTCAACATGCAACAGTTGAAACTCTTTGATTTCCATTTGGAAGAGTAAGAGTTACTGTTGCTCAAGGTGAGGCTTCATACAGTAATGTTTATTTTCTTCTCCACTTTATTTTATAAATGCATCTAAAGATCACTGTGACTGGACTAGTAAGTATGAACTATGGAAAACAATCAATACCCACCATCATCACATAGAACAGAAAACTTCAGTAATATCCACATAAAGTGCACATATGGTTCCCATGATATATGCTCTTAAAAGTGAGGGTCTCTACTCTACACAGTACAGCGCTTATCCATCATACCAGTTTATGAGCACAACAGGCATTTAAAGCTGAAAATGTTCTTACCCTGTACAAGTAGCCTTGTACAAAACAAGGCAGCATATACTCTGTGCTATTGATCTGGGCAGAGTAATCCTCTCAGAAGCATTCACATAGTGGTTTCGTTTTCAACAAACTGAAAATTTCATTGGCCTAAACACTTACTAGGTTTCTAATTCTAGGACTCAATCTCCTTCTCCAACTCCCTTTAGTGCTTTTTCAAAATGGAAAGGACTGGCTGCTACCTTCTTTCGCAGAAACTTTGCGATGGAAACAGCAGCTTCCTTGCACATCCACTCAGATGTACACAAGGTGTGGAAGTTTGTCATACAGTAATTTCACTGCTTCCCAGACTTCTTTCCTCATCTCCCTCATGCACAATAGTTAACTTTATCTTGAGTTCTTAAAATTTGTGACATTTGTGTATTTCAGGACTTCATTTGGCTCCCAGTGTCTAAAGCACCACAGTTTTGCTGAGAACTGCATATGAAAGAGAATTCTTTTGGCTATTTCTTGATTAACCAGAGATTGGGAAAATTCAAAAGCCTACTTTTGGGTTGCATTACATTTACTCTACACCTTTTCAGACGAATTTACGACAATGGAAATAAATTAGATAAGAAAGATCAGTCACTGCAAAACCTTTCTACCACTTACTGTACAGTCAGACTGACCTACCAGCTCCTGATCGATCCTATTTAATTCACCATGCTATAAAAGTGTACACCCCCTTTATGCTTTATAATAGAAAAAAAAAAAAACCCTAGAAAGTAATAAATAGTAATAAGATAAAATCCCCTTACATGCATCCCAACAGTAAAGAACACAGCTTACCTCAGCCACATTGGTAAAATTAGGTAGACAATTTTAATGCATGTTTTTTTTTTACATACTTGCCCATCAGAACATAATTTCCTTAAAATACGTTCACATTCCCTCCTCCCCCCCAAAAATAACATTCGACTCACTGATACTGGATGATTTTTACTGCACACACGCAAAAAAAATGTGTCTGAAAGCAGGCTGCTTTTTGGTATACAGACACCTCAGAAAGCAAATCGAAGTGAGATCTGGCATCTGTGTATTTAGAGAGAGTGGCTATTACTCACACCTTGCTATGATAATATGACTTGGCAAACACAGGGAGTGAAATGCCTTCCCCCTCCTCCCCTCCATATTGCACTGCTATAATTGGCCACCAGCAATTTGACATAGAAAAGGTTTGTATGTACGCACTCAGTTGGCGTGCACCCAGCCAAGGTCTGGGAAGGGAGAACTTCCCAGGAGTCGCTGCTAGACGCACACAGTTGGAAGAAAGCCTGCACGACTGCAGATTAGCAGCCTACAAACCCCCTCACGGGCTGTGCTGGCCAGCTGAAAAGCTCTCCCCCAGATTTCAAACCAGTTTGTCAGACACTAGACCTGGAATTGTTTGAGGCTAGCGGCACAACTCTGGTTCCAGGCTGCTTAGATAACAACTGTGCACCTAACTGGATGGACTGGGAGAAGTTATTTTAAGTTGCAATTACTAGCTCATATCTTATCAAAAGAGCTGGATGCGCACAATCGTTGCTGCTAATAGCTTCCCTTCCTCTTCTGAAAGAGCAACAAGAATTTTATTCATGGCAACTAAAGATAGAGTAAACAGTACCAGGTGAAGGGTTAGGTGCACTCTGCTGCTGCAGCCACCCCAGTGAACTCCAGTGCCTCCCACTCTTCTTGCAGGCAGTCCTGCTCTGCATTCAACTACATCTCTCTCTTGTAGAAGCACTTAACCAGCCTCCTTCTTACAGTGACAAAGGATCCAACTAAAACACCATGTGGTGGCAGTGCTCAAAGCCAAAACCTGCACAACTTTATGTTAGGGCTGGGTAGTCCCAACTGCACACAGAGGGTGGCAAAGTACTTTGCACTTTCAAAGCAATCACTGAGCAGTTGGGAGAAATATGAATCTGAATCATACTGAGATGGAAAGCAACACTACTGCACATCAAACAAGGAGGAGATTCAGACGGGGTCAGTAGCAGGATGGCAGAGAACAAGGTATTCTCCACTTGCTATACAAAACCAAATCCAAATACGAGAAGAAACATCAGCGTCAGATTCAGTATTAAAAGTCATTGCCATAGCACAGAACATTCTTCACCAGGCAAGATTAAGTGTTGAAGGACAGCCTGACCTTGTTACAAGTTCATCTGAAGCCATAAGGCTGAATGAGTAAACTGGGCATAAATAAACATGTTTTTTCTTGCATGACTCCTTACGCAGCTACACCTCAGCAATGGATTTCTCTTAGATCAGTCATGCAGCTGCTACTAACAGCAAAAAAACATCATAAACATCATAAATTTTATGCTCCCATATTGGTTGCACCTACAGGTCAGGAACAATGGTCCCATCAATCCTCCAGACTGGCTACCAAATACAGCATTTTCCATCAAGTATTTAATGAGATTAATTTTAATAGGATTTCATAGACCACCTGCAGTCACTTACTTTACTGCAGCCTTTTAAGCTATTGTGACTTTCAGAAGTCAGGCATTACATTACCTATTTTACTTATCATTAGAAAACCCCACATACTGTAAAAAGGTATGCAGTCACCAAAGAAAGGTAAAGAACTGCATGCTTCCAAGCTTTCTACAGTAGGTTCTGGAACATTTTCTTATAGATTTGGTTAACAAATTGTTGAAGAAGCCAATGGGAGGCTTTGTCTTTCTCCTATACTTCTATTATCACCCGTGCCCCCATCCCTGAAAGAAAGCCCACCAAAAGGTCACAGGATTTTTTTTTTCTGGTAATAAGATGCTGCTCCAAGACTGTGCCACACACAAACTGGATGAGCAGCCAACTGCTGAGTGGGAGGCTCATTAAAAAGGGCCATTTGCTTGCCATATGTCTCTTTCTTCTAGACAGACAAATCCTAGTCATTAGAGTTTAACCAGAAAGGCAGATTACTAAAGCAACTTTTTTTTCAAATGGTACCAGAAATTTTCCCAAGCCAAGTATTGAAAAATACTGGGTGCTCAGAGTGAGCCACTGGTTAGAAACAAGAGCCCCTGTCCCAAAGTGGGATTAGCAGAGCAGCTCATCCTTGCAAGGCTGACATTTCCCAACCTCCCATAGGGGAGACCCAGTCCCACCACCTCTTCCTGCTCCTGCCCTCCACTGCCACCCAGGCTGCTGCTGCTATTGTCTTCTGCTTCCCCCCTCCAGCACCATCTCCCCCTCATTCCTTTCCCTTCCTGTTACTGCTGTAACATTTCCTCTGCATTTTCCCACACCCAACAGGATGACTACAGGACTATAAACTGACAGAATCATCCAAGCCTGTCTGCCATTGAGAAGTCTGTGCCCTGTTCTCCCAGCTTGGAAAGGCAGCACAAACGTATCTGCTCCCAAACATCTATCTAGAACAGGTCTTGCAGACCTTTAGGCCCATGATGTGTGTCTTTAGAGCTGTGGGTACTCCCACCCCAGCAGACAAACACAGGTTTGTCTGTAGGAAGCGTTACATGCTTCCTACAATGGGATAGTGGTCAGTCAGCAGGAAGTAAGTTGACAAAAAGGAAATCAACCACCAACAAACCCCACCCCATTAAGATTTCAAGTGCATCTCGGCCTCTTTTTCAGAATCCTAGAAAGCAGTTTTGCAGATAGGAATACATGCACGCCAGATCTCATTATAAATGTAAGTCTCTTCTATTTACATACTGCTTTAAGACACTACCAGTCTGAAGTCAAACTCAGATTCTCCATTAATTTTAGTTAGAAAGTTTGCTTAAATACACCTCATGCTTTTAGAACAGCTATCCTCCTTGGAGGATTGAAAAGCACTTCACAGGAAAACATTAATTACCATGAACATCCCAACAATGTCTAGAGAAGGCTAAAGCTGATTTACTATCAACATTGCAACGCTTGCTCCTTCTCATCCCACTCCCAATGATATGCTGCAGCCCTTCCCCTAACTGATTGAGGGATGCTTCCTTCCCAGCAGCTGTTTGTGGGTTTCAAAGTCACAGTCCTAAGAACGCCTGAACTCGGACCCACAAATCTTAAAACACAGCACTACTTGAATTTTCTTTTTTCGGTGGTAACATTTGTGTAGCAAATGTCTTAGTTCCCCACACACACTTTGAATCCTAGTAGCTAATTTAGCAGGGATGCAGTAGCTATAGGACTGGATTATAGAAGCCACCTTGTCCATCCATCTCACCAAGGTTTCATCATCAAGCTTCACAGTAGCCTTTATTTTTTGGCTTTGGAAATGCAGAGGCCCATGCACCACCATCTTATCAGATACAGCGTTCCCCAGTCAATACTTCCTGCTGAATGCCTTCTCCTCCATAGATACACATCTCGCACTTGCCTATGTTAAAAAGGTTATTAATTATAAAAAAAGTAAAAAAAAAAAAATCAAACCAACCTATGTTTCTGCCAGAAGACAACAAATGCACTTCCTATCATTTTGATGAAGGCCTTCAGAAACCTTCAGATGGGATCATGCATTCTCATCATATGTCCATCTTTTTTCTTGTGTGTGTGTGTGCAACCATTGCGATCAAAAGGGGACCTTTCACATGATGAGCTGGTCCACACACACACTAAAAGAGGGATCAGGTGAACACCACGAAACAAGGAACAGACGCAGCCAGCTTGAATTATTTCAGCCATCCAAATGCAGCCAGCCAGCCTTGGCTGGCTATTCCCAGTCTACTGCAATACAGAACTCATGTGAGATGAACCAGGAAAGGTTGAACTGGTGACAAATATTTAAAGAGCACACTGTGAAAGTGACTTCCCTGAAAAACATAGCCTCCTTAGCATACAGATTTAAAAGGTCTTTCTTACTCTACATACGCTATCAACCATCCAAGATGACAGTGGCATCTGTCAGTGGTGTAGACTTTGACAGGTGGTTCACTGCTAGGCAGTCCTAGCTTGAGAACACTCGTGAGAGCCCCTGTGCAGTATACACATGTACACTGTATTTCCTTCTTTGCCCGTGCTCTGCCTGTCTTTGGGAGCAAGCTGCGCACTCTGCTTGAGTTTCACCTGCAGTAAAGGGAAAGAGAGGAATAAATGAAGTTTCGTATCTCTACATAAAGCTGTGAGGGAAATAAGCACAGGCTTCAGGTTCTCATTAATGCTTAGGTCCTTCATAATGAAAAGTTAAATACCCATGTTTCTCCTATCCAGTTAATAATGGTCACCTTTGCTATTAGCTTTAATAGAGTCCTCTGCATGCACACTGAAACGATTTAATCTCTACCAACTGAGGACAGAAAATCTCTGCACAACAGCTCACAACAGAGAGAAAAAGCCAGTTTTTCCACTCCTCAAAGTTTCAAAGCTCACAGAAGTGCCTTCCCCTGACACAGCAGAATGACTGTCTTGGATCACCGGCTAAATTAAACACAGAAATTACATTCTCTGTATAAACAGTTATACATGGCTTAAATAGCATGGTTTTATTTTCCTATTGGCACCAATTGGTACAGTAGTGCAGTCGAAGCTTAAGACATCCATGATGTCAGTTGCTTTAATAGGCAGCACTGACGTGACCGGCTCTTGTTCCCAGACGCGAAGTGTGCTGGTTTCCATGGGGAGGATGCTGACCGAAGAATTCCTACCGCACTTCCTATCAGTTGTTTTGAGCCACAAACACTGGCTCCAGGGGGAAAAAAAAGTCTGTTTGTGTCTCCAAAAATTCACAAGATGACATCATCCTGTGCGACAGATTCCTCTGCAGCTCCCTTCCCAAACACACATGACCTATCAAAACCCCTGCTCTGCATTCCTGCCACCGGGGTTCTGTATGTACAGAAGGCAAAGACATTTGTAAGTTTTGCTTTGCTTGTTTGCCATGATAGCTCAGTTGTAACAGTTCCCCCTCCAGCCCCAAGGAAAAGGGACAGTCAGTCTGAAAGAGATTTCTTAAACTAATCATAGGAGGCTCCTGACAATTTATTCCCTCCCAAATTCCCACATAGATTTAGACCATGTAATGAGTCAGAATACCAGCAAAGGAAAAAAGAAATGATATACTTGAGACAAAGTTAAACCAAGGCCAGAAGACACAGACAAATGGAGTAAAAAAAAGAGTACACAGTAAACCATACCCAAATGTCCTAAGCATTAAGAACTGTACTCTGCAAAAGTCTTCATCTGCTACTAGCATGCACTATAAACCAGGTCTATCACAGTAGAGTTGTGTTGGTGACCACATCATTCTTTGTAAAGATTCTGTAGCAGTGACATGTGCTTGCTTACTTCTGCACCTGATACGCTGCTCACATGACAACACAAACCCCAACATCATGCACCAGAGTCAAGCAAGAGATTAACAGAAGGCAAAGGGTAGGAGACAGGTTGATGAACAGTAGGAAAGGGTGAAGCACCTTCACACTTTCTGCTTTATTCAGTGCTCATTCCTACTCCAACCTTGCTGGCTGAAGCTTACTAACTGGGTAGTCTGTGGTGTTCATTCATTTCCCCCCTTCTAAATCCTTAAGTTATACCTTATGAAAGAGAAGAAAAGTCTCCTCTTGGGAACTCAGGAGCACATCCCCAGTTTCCTTGTAGCTAGTACTTAGAACAGCCTCAAGTGGTCGGAAGCATGGGATCAGACCAGAACCTTGAGTGCAGCCCTAATACACCTCAAATGCGCAATAGGGATCAGCCTTTTCCTCGAGCTTCTCAATGGTTAAGTTAGGCAGCTTTTAAGACCCTTCTCCTAAGCACTTAAGTCTTTCTATCATCATGCAAATGAGCCCACTGTACTAGTGGAGCTAAGGCAAAGTAATTCAAGCAATGCCAAGCAAATCCTGTGTGATTTAGCCCATCTCCCAGCCTTCCGGGAACCAGTTTCCTGGCCGCTATTCTACCCTTCCCTCAACTGCAATCTTTCAAAAAGCCATCCTCCCCAGTTAATTTCTTTTGTACAAGCCTCTAGAGTTCTTTCCTAATTGATGCAACTCCAATCAGCTTCTTTGCTGCCCACAGAGATCTGAAATAAGCAAGCAAAACCAAACAAACAAAAACCCCACCTTACACTGAATGCTTACAAGGTCACAGTTGAATTTCATCAAGTTCCAAGTTTGCAGACTTAGAGTAACAGCCAAGAACTGTGGAAGTCTGAGAGGAACATGTGATAATTCAAATCATCAGTTTTAAAAGCTGCAAGCTTTCCTTCTCTCCTCCTACCTCCTTTCCCTTCTCAGAAATAAAACACAGGAAGTTCAATGCTGAGACAAATCTTAGTTTCTTTTAAACAAGAGTAAACTTATACCCATGCTGAAGTCAAAGCAGAGGAAAGCAAGACAGCTGTATCTGAAAGCACACACCTCTTTCCACGTCATACCCCACTGAGGTGGTAGTGAAAAATATCACTATCATTACAAGCTTTTGTTTCCTTTAAGGCACCAACCAAATCCCATGAAATCAAACAAATTTTATAGTGCAAACTGGTGTCTACAAATACCAAGTTCTTATTCCACATGGGAAAGCATGACAGAAAATACAGGTATTTTCTTTCCATGAACCTCTGAGACATAATCAGCCTCTTCCTCTATTCCTTGGAGGAAATAATACCCTGTGAACTATCCTGTGAACATAGTACCCTGTGAAACTAACCCTACTGTTCTCATTACATCAAAGAGCAGCAGCCTTGGAATGCTGCAGACTCTACAGGAGCTTCAGACATTTGAGATCAGACAAGCAGCAAAACTGGAAGGTGAGTGGGAACTAAACCAATTGAATGGGGTTTCACAAGAAGGCTGAATACAAGCTTTGATGTATCCAGCCATGTCAAGCAAATTCTGCACATTCTGTAGGTGACTCCAGAAATTTCTTACAGACATAAGGCTGTGTATATATATATATATACATACACGCACAAAGAGAGGAATAGTCTTACAGTTTGCTGATTTTAATGTACTAGGATGATAACTCTAAGGAAACTAGACACTGCAAAATAGTCTAGCTGACTGAAGAAAGACGAATTTGAAAGTGATTCTCATCAGTGTGACTGATGAAGAATTGCACACCACTGTTTCACTAGAAGCTAAATTTGAACCACCTCCCCACACTGAAAAGGTATTTCTGATTCATAGCTTGCATTCTGGGAAGCTGCTGGCACATGATGCTAGAAAGTAAGTATCATATACACCCAGGACAAACTCCTTGGGCTCAGGACAAACTGCTCCATTGCAAATCAAGTAAGCAAGCAAACAAAAAATAATAGAAAGACATACGTATACATTCTTCAGTAGTTATAAAACAAAATGCAAAATAGAAGAGATTCTCCAGTACAGGTGGTCAGCCAAAAGGGAAAATTTCACGAAAGTTAGGTAAAAAGCTGTCACTTCACAAGACTGGCTAATGGGGGGAGATGGAGGAACAGGAAGAAATAAACCATTTTGGCAGCAACTTCAGAGCCTGCCTTTTGATCCTGAGATTTGATGTTGCATTGTAGAGCAATGGAGAGGCATTTGCCAAAATTTAAACAGGTACAGAAAAGTGGAGTAACAAACAGATAGGACCATAGGGGAACTCTGACACCAACTAAACTGGTTGAGGATAACTCTCTAAGAAGAAAAAAAAACCTCAAACCCAGAACAAAGCCAAAAACAAAAAGGAAAATTAAAAACATACATATTTGCTCATATATGGAAGAACAGTTCCATTATTTCAAAGTAACAAGTTTGAAAAATACAGGAATATGAATACAGTTCCCAGACTACAAGGCTGTGATTGCCTAGGGTAGAAAAACTCAGTCTTCCATGGAGTAGAAGGAGGTAGCAATTAAACTAAAAACAACTAGGTAAATATACTTTAAGGCATAAGCATTTCCCTGACAGGAAAGCATGGAATGACACTATATGGGTGGTTATAAGTATTTCAGACATTACTGACTTCAGACTTCTACAGCTGAAGAGGCAAGCACTGCTCACTAAAATGAACACCCTCTCACTCTGCAATACCCACACACTACTCTATGGTCATATATCTACAACAAATAGATGCACTTTTATATATATATATATACACTTTCTTTTATCTGTTTATGGGGAGAAAAGGGTTGCAAGTCTCAGGAAAGTTCACACAATCAAGTATTCACAGCTACACAAGTCATAGTTCTCTTTTAAATCCATGAAGACTATATGCTGGTGGCAATGCTTTTGTATACAGTAACTGTGAAGAAAAGCTTTCAAGCCTCCACCTGCTTTTCAGATCATACAACCTTGTCTAAGGGAAAAAAAACAAAACAAAACTTGGGTACTGGGGGATTAAACACGAGTGGGGTTTTCTTCTCTGTTCTCTTCTGAGGACATGCATTCATTAATCATTTACCAGCCCACAGGTACATGGCAGCCCTGCCTTTGTCAGAAGTACTGCACTGGGGCCCTCTTCTCTAGAAGTTATATTCAGTTTTACAGCACAAAAGCCCCAGGAGAAGTACGTGGTAGTTGGGTGCCAGGTTAAGTTCAAAGCAAAACACAAATTAAAACGCAAAAAGTATTTCATATCAGGGAGTGGTGTACCTGGAAGACTCACCTAACTTCTCTACTCAAGAGCAGTGTCCCTCCCTGTCTTAGGTCTCACCGACCTCTTTGTACCTATAAGTTACCCCATCAGAGCTATGCTGCTCCACTTACACAGAACAGGCATAGCTCTTCCTGACACCACCCACTGTTCCCTGGGAGGTAAAGCCCCAGATCAAGGGCTCTTTGCTCAATACCACATTCCTTGACTAACACAAAGCATTAAATTACACCTGAAGGAGAGAAGGGGCTAAACTGAACTTCAGACAAGGGAGCACCCCCTTTGTCCCCAGAGTAACACAAGTTGGCAGCAGGTGTAACATAAAGCCATCAATCAGTCTAATGTTTGCTCTTCTCTCCAGAACCATGAAGAGAGTCATAAGGCATGTTATAAACATCTAAGGGTGCTCACTATCACCAAAGTAAAATCCCAAGCTCTTCCAAGATCATAGAATGGTTTGGTATGGAAAGGACCGTAAGATTATCAAATTCCAGTGGGCAGGGACACCTCACACTAAACCATGTCACCCAAGGCTCTGTCCAACCTGGCCTTGAACACTGCCAGGGATGGAGCATTCACAGCTTCCTTGGACAACCCATTCCAGTGCCTCACCATCCTAACGGGAAAGAATTTCTTCCTTATATCTAATCTAAACCTCTCCTGTTTAAGTTTGAACCTATTACCCCTTGTCCTGTCACTACAGTCCCTAATGAAGAGCATCCCTATAGGCCCCCTTCAGATACTGGAAAGGCTGCTATGAGGTCTCCATGCAGCCTTCTCTTCCCAAGGCTGAGCAGCCCCAACTTTCTCAGCCTGTCAAGATCTTGGATGCATCAGGTTCAGAGTGGGTTCTGAGCAGCACCAGCTGCTGTTGCCATTCCAAGACAACTAGGCACTCACACCATACTTCAGTGCTCCCTCAGCATCTATGGTCTGACTATCCCAGAGCGGGCAGCAGTAGGGCTGCTGGAACCACAAAACTGTGTCTCAGAGGCAGGCATGCCTATGGACATGAGAAACTCCTGCCGCTGCACATTGCAAAATCTCAGTCAGGTCTCATGCTCTACTGATGCAAAGGCAAGTTCACTCTTGAGAAGACCTGCGAAGAGCATCTTCCTCCATGTTAGCAGGATGTAATGAGGAACAGGCCCATAAGGCACTGCTTCATGATTAACAAATCAAACCATCAGAAACAGATTTCAGTAAGACATTTGCTGTACACCAGTTCTAACACTGGAGAAGGGACTTCTGATTCATTCCCACCTGGCACCCCACCTTCACAAAGCAAGGTTTTAAATCTGTTTGAAATGACAAGCTATCGGCACACGTAGGTAAGCAAGAGGAGAGGGCACCAGCAATTACTCTGGATTAGCAATTGCTAACGCCTTCAATATATGGTGGGGAGTTCTGATTTCACAGGAAGAGCCTTTCCAACAGTCTGGATGTGTTACAGTGTGGCAAACCCTGGAATGGGGTGTTACTTTCTAATGTCTTCATAGCATTTTCTTCATTAGTTGCCTCCCCTGAGGACAGAGATAACACCAGTAACATGAGGTATTCTCTTCAAACCCTGGGCAAAGGCTTTAAGTGGAAGCTTAAAGAAAAAAGGCAGAAGTTTGGGTGTTAAATTATTATTTATTTTTTTGTAGAACATCTTCTCAAAGGAACAGCTTTGTTCTCAGATGGGGGGAAAAAAGCCTCAAACAGGAGAGCAAACGAACCATCAGTTGCAACAACAGAGATAAGGCCCTAAAAAACAAGAGTAAAGGTCCTGTTATGGTTTAATTAAATGTGGGAGTGAGTATCTGGGGTAAAATAACCTAGATGCTGCCAACCCATCCACAAGTACTTTTCATAGTATGCCCTCACCAATAGCAGCACAGCGTCAAAAACTACACTGTGTAGGTGAGGGTATGCACATGCATATGCACACGTGGGATCACTCCACAGCCCTCTGTGCCACTCTTCCTTTACTGCAAGTTTTAAGGAACCACATTACTACATTCAGCTCCATCAGCTGTCACATTAGTAGTCTGCACACATAAGGAATTGTGGCCATGTAGGCACGGCCATTCACAATAGGCTGAGCCTGTTCCATACAGGGTCAGAGCAGGAGTCTTCAGAGGCTTGAGCTGATGAATCCTCAAGAATGCTTCTGATCATTTTGAGCTATATAGAGCTGGAAGGTAACACAAGAAGGGTCAGACAACACCCGAGGGACACAGCATCTTCAACATCTTTCAGTTATCATAGAATGCGTTTGAGACATGGTCACCAGCACCCCTGGGACAGTGGGAATGAGAGGTGTTCCTCTTGCCAAGCAGCAGCACAGTGAGGTCTAACTCTGCAAGATGCCAGCGTGCCCCGTATCTTCCAAATTCATATCACAAAACAGTACTTTCCAGAAGCTACTAGGGGAGACATTTATCAAGGTAAAGATTACAGTGCTGCCTAAGCCAAAACTAGCAATAACATTTGACAACAGCTGGAGGGTATGGACAGTACACAGTTGCTTTTAGAGTAGAAATTTAGTACTAGGGTTATCATAGTACCAGGAACAATATAAAACTAGTTCAGACAGAAAGCTTGTAAGACCTTCATGTGAGTATCAAGTGTGAGTTGCGTACCCGAGGAAAGCAAAGGACATCAAACATCCATCTGTTGTGATGGTTTACCTTGGACTCTTGCAAAGTCCACCCTCTTATGCCAAGACAGGGCACTATGAGGACAGTAATTTTCATCTTTCCATTCTATATGCACGTGAAAACCTCTTTTGTTTCAGGAGCCAGAAACACATTAGCCATTTGGTTTTAATTACATGAAAACTGAATTCTATGCTACATTAACTTTTACTCTAAAGAGAAGACAACTGGAGACAGTATTCAAGAGGGAATGGTTAGATTAACAGCTGTCATATATGGTTGTTCTTTGACAGCAACAGCAAAAATTAACCATATCAACCATTCCCAACAGGGAAAGAACTGTCAGCAGGGCTGCAAAACTCAGGTTCTGGTCATGAGAGTTCACTTAAATCTAAAATACATAATTTTCCTTCTTTAATAAGGCTTTATCATATTTAGGTTTAATAAGTCTATCAAAACCTGATTTAGCAAGTAGCAAAATAAGATTTACTTCATACTTGTATTTATATATGAATATAAAGTATGGCTTTGTGGTACTTTTAAGCCCATAATCTCAGGAGAATAACATTAGTTTCAACTTCCCTTCCTGCTCAACTGTTATAAGCAAAATCATGCTGCAATTTGCTAAGTTAAAATTCTGCTAGGGGTTAAAAAGAAAAGGTTACTCAATTAAAGCTGAAACAATCCTAAAAGTCATTTTAATGAACTCCGATATTCCATCTCAAAGGGTCATTCTGTTAGGCAGTACATCTTACTTGGCAGAAGTTTAAAGTGAAAGCATGCAAAAGTCAGGCCTATAATCCCAAATTTATACAATTTACAAACACTTGCCTATGGGGACATAAAATCCCCCCTCTAAAACAAAAGAACTAATGGCTGAGCCCCAAATTCTGTCAACTGTTCTAGTTGTGCTTTCTGCAAAGATGGAAAGCTCTCCCATGGGCTGTCACAGCCAGCTCACACAGTAATCACTACCTGACAGCAGGACCTTTCAGTAGCAGGACATCCTCCTCAGAGAGGTAATGAATGATTCTGGAGCACTCCCATGTCCCAGACCTCACTGCAGAGCAGATATCCCGCCTAGCTCTGGAACCAGCAGAGTAACTGTGTTAGGTCAGTACACAGTACAGCAAGTCATCTTAGGCAGCTACCTTAAGCTTTGCCTCTTCAGGGCAGGGCTCTGGATCCCACAAGACACTGCACAATGCAGCACCGAAAGCGCACTCAGTGTTAGCTTATAGATCTATGTACGGTACTCCACAGCAGTGTAAGTTAATCTTTAGGGTATGGAAGATGTCCCTAAATGCATTTAGATGTTAGCACCAGATTGTAGTTCTTTGCTCCACACACTTGGACTCATTTCTGCTTTCTTGTAGGCAAGCCCATCAGACATGTTCTGGGTACTACAAGTTAGCACTGACCATTTGTGTGAAGTTCCTTTGGCAGCATCGGAGCCCATCACATATTCATTAAATGCCCTCACTACATGGCAGTTCCGGAACTTTCGTATATTTTCATCTCATTAATGAGGGGTTTATGACAGGGAACTTTCTGGAGGTTGTCTGACAGCCAACTAAACACAGGTTTTCCTGCACTAACACAAACCAGGAAGAAAAGCACATTGACACTTTTTTAGTATCTTAAGGAATAGCTTAAATTCACATAGATACCAGCAAAATCAAAATCTATGAATGAATGGAAGTATGAAGACTGAGGAACTACTATTCAGCAGATGTTTCCTTTAAAAATGAAGGACAAAGCTTTAGTAAACCCCTTAAGATCCAAGCTTCTTTCACACCAATAACCATTTTATTTTCTGTTCTCCTTCTTTCAGGACTCATAATGGGGATTTTAAGACACAGCATTCAGTTTGAAGGAAGTGAAGTGTTTGCCTGGCCTCAGAACTGAAGCTTATGCAGCCAGGAGGTATAAAAGATTCAATGCTACTAAGCACAAGCACTAGAAACTGCTTATACTAAGAAAGTTAAATTCAGTGTTTTAAAGCCATATATATCATGACATTATGCGCCATCAGACCAAGGTTTTTAAACACATCTTAAAAAAGCTGACCTTCCAAAAGCTAACCCCAGGCTGAAATGGTACATAAGAAGGCAACTGGTATAAGGCTGCATCACTGAACTATGGTGCGTCACTGCAGTTGCAGCACTGGTATGGTTGAAATAAAACATTTGTCACCTCCTGTACAATTCAGCACACCCTCATTGCACCAGCATTTTGAAAGAGATTATGAGAGATCCTAGTAAATTACTCAATTAACAATCAGCTACACAGAAGCCCAAGTAAAGCATTAAGCCCACATCTTGGCTTCATAGCCATGGCTCTTTCAGTTTGCACTTTCCAGCTTTTTAAATTCTTTTATCTACTGCAGCAAGACAAGCACTTCCCACTCATAAAGTATTGTTCTTTTCAGCTTGTGAATAAGGACATTGAGCAGTAGGAAACAGTATTACAAATAATTTCCCAGGAAAGTAAAAATAATTTCAAATCATCAAATAAATATGGATTAGTTACATGATATCTACTTGAAACAACAACAGTACTGCATCATCCAAAAAGGCAGACAGTGACAAGGAACTACGTTAGTGTAAACCTGTAGTATTATTACAAAGGGTCCTTGGCTTTTAACATGGAAATATTAAAGAACCCCCTCCAGCTTGAGCATGCAATGAAGTATAAAAGCCATTCCATCTTTGACCAAACATTTCAAGGCACTGCCAAAAACCTTCACACTTTTGTCACTACATCCACAGATGAGAAGAACTGTCAATTCAAAACCAGTTCTTCTACACAGCTACCTGTTCTGTCAATGTGCTGGCCAATGAAATACTATTTAGTAGCCCTGGGAGTAAATCAGCATCACTTTCACTCTGTAACTTTATTAAAAAGTTGAAAGTCACATATACTGGCATTAGAGGCTTAACTTCACTCTGCCAAATAAAGTGATTGGTGTAAGGGGTAAGCAATTCATTCTCTTTGTATTTCAGGTCAACAATAGCTTTACCTGCATAATGTACAGGGATTTCTATCTTTGGCCCTATGACGTAGTGACCCTCCTCCAGACTGTGAGCTGTAATTGTTGTCCACTGCCGACATGAATGAATCAGAAGATAATCGCTCTCTCGAAGGCCTTCTACAGTTTCTCCTGCAAAACAGATATAGGTTTTTTTAAATAACTCACAGTTAGCGCATGAAGGATTAGGAAAACTTCACAACAAGCATTTTACTCTTATTACTCTATTTTTCAGATGTTTTGAGATTTATAAATCCAATTAATTAAATTCCAATCCTACACAGTATTTGTTTTTGCAATGTAAGCACTTTACAGAAAACAAATATGATGCAAAACAACTCGATGCATGAATACAATACCACAGAGATGTAATTGAAATTACTCAGCAATGGTTCTGAGGCTCCTTCTTCAGCCTTCTGCATGAACAGATTTTTTATATCTCTGTTTATGTCTGCCTATCTCAATACAAATATACAAATGCTCTTTTAATTTTTAAATAAATGAGAAAAACTATGTTTTTATTTGTTGAAAGATCAGCATCATGCTACCCCTACAGCCACCTGAAGCCAAAAGTTCACCACTATGAAGCAACTGGGTATCACACTTAAAGATACAGAGATTTCAGCTTTGCCATTCTGTCCCTTTGCAAGTCACTGCTTAATGATGTTCCTATGTCTGTAAACTTAATTCTGCCACTTAATGAGTTAAAAAAAAAACCAACCCAAAACTAATACACATCTAAGTCTTCTATCAGAGAGAAATTCAACCAGAAGCCCCCACCAGATAATATCCTGCTCATATTTGCTTGGCTTTCCAGAAATTGCAAGGAACACATTAGATGGACTACTCAGTCCCAACTGCACACCTCAAACATGGTATATGAACAAAATTTCATACAGCACAGTGTATCATGGCATACAGCTCTCGCATACCTGCAGTCCTGCTCAGTATGCTTCTGCATTAAACACACAGAATACAGCCTTTCTCAAGTTGTCTTTAAAGCAGCCACGTGAAAACTTTCAGGAACACTTAGCAGGCACTACCCATGGGCCAAGAGTATCGAAGCTTTAAATTTCATTTTCCCCCTCTCCCATCAGCCCTCTGCAGTTACAGTCAAATACAAAGCAAGTACTTTAGCCCTGGAATCAAGTTTGGACAAAACCCATCCCCTTCAGCTACTACAACAAACTGCACTTTCTGTTCACAGTCCCCTGATACTCTTAAAAGCCAGGGGAAGAATGAGACTTTCCTCAGCCTGAGGCAGCAGACATTTCCCCTGTTCAATCACTGCAGAGGAGACATACTTCTCATTGAGCTATTTTTTTGCCCACACTAGCAATCTTTTCCACCGTAGGCAACGGCTACTACACACCCCATTCCTGCCTGATTTCATGCTCCCATTCTATCAGAAAGTGCCCTCCTACACAATTCAAAACACAGCAACTGGTGTGTGTGAGAATTATTATATTTTAAATCAGAAGAAACCATTACAACCACCTGCTCCAACACTCTCTGGCCAGAATTCGGCTTGTTTCCGCCAGAAACTTGGATTTGGCTAAACATGGGGACAGACCAACCTGCAGAGTCCGAGAGATGGATTTCCCTGGGGTTGCTGTCATACAACCTGTTAAACCTTAAAAAGAAATAGGCCCCTGTTTTAGACATTTGGAGCTTTAATGTATAACAGTGGATAAATTGCTGTTGTGAGATTATAGAGGGGGAACAACAAGGAAGTAATCTAAAAGGTATACAGAACTCCTTAAGACTAGTTATTCTTGTTCCTACAAAGGTACCATTCCCAGGTATCCTCCTTTATCACAGCACAGAAAGTAGCCCCTAAGTAAGCAGGACATTTCAAGAACTGGTTTCCAAGCATTCCGTGGACCACATCCCCTGGCAGCCCAGCCAGGCAGACAGGCTGCTTAACACTAGCTCCCTAGGAAGCAGCACCCCTCCATCCACAGTGTGCTGTAAGAAAGGACTTTGGAAAGCCTAGTGAAGAATGGCAAACTGCCATGCAGTGCCAGAGGACTCCTTGGTCCCATCTGTATCTTGACAGAAATTCAGATATGTTTGCTGGAGGAGTCATGCACCCATTAAATTTTAGCATATCATCTAGTCTTGAGCATCTCCTGTTTTCTGTTCACAGGACAACTCCTAATAGGTATAAAAATTACCTTCAGCTTGCTGAAACAGAGGTCTACAATTCTGGAGGGAAACCTACTAACAATAGTAATATATGACATTATCTGCAACTCCTGTTTCAGTCCAGAGGGTTAGGCTTATGCTTTCTATAATCCACAGCAACAAATAATTATTCCATCCCACAACAAAATAAAACCAACGACACCTAAGGGAAGAACTAGCATTTTACTAGTCTCACTGACAGTGGTAAATAAAATTTGAAGAAAATACAAAGCATCTCTGGTATGCTTTTTCTCTGCTTTACAATTTGTAGGTGTAGTTTCACACTGTTGCTTAAAGGAAGAATGGATTCTGCATCCAGGACTAAAAGGAAATAATTACAGTATGGGTCACCCTTGAAGAGTCTGAGAAAGATATTCTCAGGAAAATAAAGACACCCAATTATGAAAAGGAGCTTCCAGCTTTCACATGCCATGATCTGTTAAAGTGGTTACTCCACTAAAACTGGGTGGGACAGGTGAATGTAAAAAGAGATTACTAAGGCAGGGCCAAGAGCGACTACGTAATTAAGTCTGCAGCTGGAAGTAGCTGTATTTTTTAAACAGAACCTTGGAAACCACAGTTCTTGTTACACCAATTATTTGGTCCAACTGATTACATCGGAAATGCATTTCATGCTTTGCCACAGGAGACTGAGATGAGGAGAGAAAGTGGAGTGGATGCAATAGGGAAATCACTGTCTCACAGGGACTCCTTCACAGCAGGCAGGTCTGTCCTTACTAACCTTGATCTTTCCTAACCGTGGATGATTCCTGGGGTGGCTTTATAGGAAGTGGCTCTTTGTCACAAAAGGGATTAATGGATTCACAAAAATACCTGGCTAATGATGGCCTTCGTACTATGGGAAGCAATATGAGGAAGAGTCAAATGAGCCTGCAGACAACAGAACATGGCAATACATACTCTCTTCTTTCTTCCATTTTACTGTAGTCTTGCTCACTGTCCCTAAAGCAATTTCCTCCTGCAGAGGAGGAGGACCTTTCAGGCAGGAGACACCTCAGACCCTAGGTACAAAACTCAACTCCTAGTCAAAGCACAGCCCAGACTTAGCCCTTTATATTTTTCTTAGCACCTTGCAAAATAGCCACACATATCCAATCTGATTTCTTCCCCTGCTTCAGTAACACAAGTTGTGCAAGCCCTTCATTAATCACATTTTAACTATGTGGGAGAGAACTCAGCAGTCCTCACATCCACCAGCTATGCAACTCAGTTCTCACCTTTTCAACATACTCCTACACGGCTGCTTACACAGAAATCAGACGCCATGAGAAAACAGAGAACACAGGCCACTCATCTTTAGTAACAGTTTTGTCTCTTATGATCAAATATGGATTAGCTCTATCTTCTCACACTCTCATCCCCACCCCACATGCCTGTAATATAATTAAACCACTTCAGAGAATCTACAGGCAAATACTCGCGTTGCTTTTCCAGCCCCCAAATGAAAGTCAGACACAATGAACTATTGCAGGCAATTCCTCACCCTTCCCCAAGTTGCCTACCTCTTTCCAAAATATGAGCCAAGTTTATTCATAATAATGACCAAGACTAAGAAACCTATGATTTGCTAACAGCAACTAAACCCTAAACAGAGCATCAACACCCACCCCTGCTTGACAATAAAAGCCTCATGCCTCTGAACTAGAAAGTTAGCCAGTGTGTTGCTACACAATCTGTTCTCCTAAAAGCACTCTGACCATGACCATTTTTTGGGTTACTCCACCATGCATCACTAAAGCAGGACTGAAACAGCTATTTGTGTGTTCATTGCAAATAAGATGTATTACCAGCTTTTGAGTGATCCAATTCCATACAACTCCTAAAACTCTCAAATACTGCAAGCACCACCCTTGTTGAAGGGCAACTGTAGAGGGAATGCTGACCATGAAGGGAAAATTGTTCACATGTTGATACAGTAAGGAAAAAACAGGTAGTTGCTTACTCAAGAGCCCCATGCTTATTAACCACCTACATTAAATGCCAATACTTCTTTAATAATTCTATCCAGTTCCAAAACTGGATCTTCCACATTATGGAAACCTTGGCTCTGCCATTGTAAACACTCTAATGTCAAATTAACAGTTAACAACTGCAGAAGACTGGGAACAAGATACCTCGATCTGCAAGTCTGGAGATGAATTTCTGTTTTCACTTGCAGTTTTTAAAAACCAGGTGAGAAAACAAAGGTTGGCTACACACAGTGACAGAGTTTATACACGGCAGTGCTGCAACACAGAACAAAACTCATTTCTTGCAAAGCAAGCACTGACCTCCCTGCAAGTTGTTGCCATCACTTCCTTTCTCAAGCCATGTATTTTATTTAGTTTAGTATTTCACAATTTCCAAAAGCCCAAGAAGTAGAACTGAAGAGTACTCCCAACCCTCCTTCACTTCCTTCTAGATCATAGAATATCTCAAGTTAGGAGGAATCCAGCTGACCAACTTGGTGGCCTTCTATGATGGGGCTACGGAACTGATGGACAGGGGTAGAGCAGTTGATGTCATCCACCTGGACTTGTGCAAAGCGTTCAACACTGTCCCACACGACATCCTTGTCTCTAAATTGGAGAGACATCAATTTGATAGGTGGACCACTCGGTGGATAAAGAACTGGCTGGATGGCCGCACGCAAAGAGTTGTGGTCAATGGCTCAGTGTCCGGCTGGAGGCCAGTGACAAGTGATGTCCCTCAGGGATCGGTGTTGGGACCAGTCTTGTTCAACATCCTTGTCACTGACATGGACAGTGGGATTGAGTGCGCCCTCAGCAAGTTTGCTGATGACACCAAGCTGTGTGGTTCGGTGGATACGCTGGAGGGAAGAAATGCCATCCAGAGGGACCTTGACACGCTTGTGAGGTGGGCTGATGCCAACCTCATGAAGTTTAACCATGCCAAGTGCAAGGTCCTACACCTGGGTGAGAGCAATCCCAGGCACAGCTACAGGTTGGGCAGAGAAGAGATTCAGAGCAGCCCTGTGTCCCATTACAGTTCATGAAAGAAAATTCACACAAATTCTACATATTCTGGTTTGCCACTGACAGCAACGCGTTTTCAACACCAACCACTAAAGAAAAATTGCTAAAGAAAAATCACATGAGAAAGAACAATCCAAACCACAAAAAAACAACAACATCCCCCCCCCAATCCCAACCCCTCAACTTTTAAGAAACTAACTGAGAAACTAACATTCAAGCCACTGCAAAATGTGCAGACCAACATGACTCATTCACTCTCAGAAACTACACTGCTAAAAATAAGCATTGATCTACAGGAATATAAACACTTTAGAATGCCACACACTTTGTCATCCTAAGTGTTTGCATCACTGCCTTAAAGCATAAGCTTTGCATCTGGAAACATTAAAATAGCAGGTAACGAGCAATTTAGAGGAAGAGAAAAAGTCACATGCAAGGTTCCAGCAATGCAACAGATACCATACACAAGCCAGATGAACTAGATACCATCTCCTCCTGCCAGGAAGATGGTTATGGAGACATTCCTCTCATCTCATTCATCACAGAAGACTGTAAAGTGAGCTTAATGCTGCCCTTTGCATATCAGTTCAAGCATGCAGAATTTGCTCTTCCTGGAACAAAAAGGCTTATAGAAAAGAGCTAGGAGCTCCTGAGAAACTTAAGATGTCAAATAGCTGGTGAAGAAGATGCCTGAGAAACCCCAGGGAAAATGCATCAAGACTCAGGGCCATGTGTTTTCATTAAGCTTGAACACCATCTGGATGCAAGGTAGCAGATGCTGTACAATTACGAGCATCACCCAGCCTGCCTTGGTCCATTAAGTAGGTGGTCAGTTTAATTATTCCACCTATGGTTCCACAATCATGTAACGTATCATTACATAAGAAAATCTCATAAACACTAAAAGTCATTTTAGCGGGTGTTCAGCCAGGTACATAAAAGCACACACAAACAAATAATGTCAACTTTACCCCCAGTTGAGCTTGCACTAACATTTTCTAGGAATGAAGGGTTAATTCAGGAAAAAGAAGTGGCTGTCTGGTCAGGTGGGCATGTCTGCTCTGAAATAATTAGGAAGAACTGTCAGTATGTGGCTAGCGTTACAAGGGAAGACTAGCAACCGAGGTTTATTTTACAACAACTGGAAGCTAAGAGAAAGCAGAGCTATTAGAAGCTAAAAGAAGTGAGGTTCTTACTTATTTATCGTGCTCTCATCACACCAAGGAGCCTTACTTACACGGTATCTGCTTCACTGGGCATGCAGCTTCACTCAACTTCCCCTGTTTGAGGACCAAGCCATGCATTAAGACACACCTTCACATTATCCTACCACATCATGAAGAACAAAGCACAGCCCCAGTCAGCATGAAATGAAGTTACATTCTATTGTTAAAAAAAAAAAGAAAAATGAAAAACAAGAAAAAAACCCCAGTATTATGGAGTTAATGGCTCTGTTCAAAGAGGTGTTTCAGGTCAGAGGGAAGCCATGCTGTTAGCAGAAATACAAATGCCAGCACTGCTTTTCCACTCCAAAAGAAGGAACCTACAGCACTATACATCAGCCAACTAATAAAAGCTGTCCTGTTTTTGGAAAGGCAAACTTGTGTTTCTGCAAACATCTGCGAGTCGCATAGCTCCCACACAAGTAACACCTTAAGGTAAGTTTGATTTCTTCTCTTACTGGAAGATTCACAGCTGGTAAAAGCTGAAGCGAAGGCCTTCTCTCAGCACACAAACTAAAAGTAGGGTACCAGGGCCTAGCACTGACAAAAAAGCCCACCTGAGGAGACCACGCACAAGTCAAAACCATCCAGTTTTGCACAGCAAGCACCTACTAACTGCAGGCACTGCACACACAGACTTCAGCCTCCTTGGCACTGGGGGGTCTGTGAGCATACGGGTACCTGAAAGCTTTTCCAAGGTAGGTTTTGTCGTATAGCCAGGTGTTGAAACCAGGCTGTGTATCACTACATCCTTTTGCCTTTAAAAAAATAAAACACAAAAATCAAGCATAACTCAGGGCCATTCTTATCTGGGAATCTGTTTGCTTTCAGTGGTTGGTTCATACTTTATGCAATCTTCAAGCAGCTCCTCAAATTTTGGTTCTTGTTCAGCCAGTCCTTTCTTTGGGCTTCTGATCTCTTGAAATACAAGACAACAAAAAACAAGGTGTAACTATCCACAAATAAACCCCAGCAGACATCAACTCCTTGTTCTATACAAAACAAGTAAGCCAAGAAAGATGAAGATGTATGCTGGACTGCGTCACAAAGGTTTTTCACCGTTAACTTCAATTTGGTCTCATTTGACACAAGGACACATGGAAGCATAATTAGCACTCAAGAAGCACTGCCCTGAGTATGTCACTTTCATGTTAGTAAGAGTACAAGTTCTTTGAAAAACATACACAAAAAGAACCCAAACTGATTGCATAGAGGATAGGCTCCTGGAAGAGAATTACAAGTAATCAATTTCCCAGTATCTTTGAGGCTTAGCTTTTCTTTTTATTTGAGCCTGAATTCAAAGAGCAGAATTAATTCTTTTACTTAGGGGACAAGACTGTGTTGCTGAATAGCCCTCTCCGGTTTTAATATGTGCAATTGAAAAGAAATGAAATCACTATGTGACAACTCAATAGAAGACAAACTTACTATATTCTATTTGTTAATCGAATGCCTGCAGTGCTATCATACATGACCATCTGACCACAGCAGTTGTCAAGGGGAGTTAAAAAACAAGTGAGCAAATACCCTTTTCCCCTTGGAAGCACAGACTTCAAGTAAAGTTACTGAGAGGCTTTGCTATTTCAGGCAGACTGAAAACGCAACAGTGCACAGGACAGTTTCCATTAGACTTCCCATATACCACACTGCTATCAACATGACATCCTTAACTTCCAGCACTTTGTCATATTACTGCAGCAGTGTCTCACTGGCAGAACATGTGCCTCAGCTCCTACTGATCATTTCACTAACACTTAAAGCTTTCTCCTTTTATAATGCTGAGTTTGGAATACAGATTTTGGGGGATGAAACACAAAGTTCTTGTTAAATCTGAATACTCAAATGAGAGCAGTTTATTACACTGTATTACTATTTAGTGGGTCATGCAACCTCTCCTCATGACAACTTCTATCTGACCTCTGAGAGAAAGTAAACGGAAGAAGCAAAACCTTTGGTCTTCTGCACGCAGCATCATACTCCAGAGTGTCTGTTGGGTATTTATCTACAGAGACATACCTTAATGAATGTCAAAGACTAATAAATATTGAATCAAGGTGGTTTGCTTGCTTAAGCTTTGGCACTGTACTTAGTTCAGTTCCCCAGTGCTATTTCTTCTGCAAAAATTAAACTTGCACTGATCTATGATGCAGGTCAGAGGAAAAAATTCATTAGGAGGAGAATAACATTGACAGTTTCCAGTTTGAAGTATTGACAGGAATTTGTATAGGAAAAAAAACAAAAAAATAATAATCACATCCTTGTAAAATTCCTCAACAAATGAAAGAAAACCCAATAAATACTGTTGTTACATGAAACACCACACTTGTAGCAACAGTAATGAACACTGAATCTATTAGAATTGAAACTTTCATGGTGTTTCGTTGTTTATTGTTGTGGGTTTTTTTAAATCACTATAACTGAACAGATGCTTGGAAGACTTACTATTATGTAAAATGCCTAATAGGAGAGAAGTGAAAAGAGCATGGAATTGTAGAAAATACCACTACTATGAAGGAAAAGCCTGCTTTGAAAGCCCCTCCATGTTATCAGTCTCACTCTATCATTGTTGATAAAAATAACAGATCTAGCTGATCAGATGAACTTCCTTGTTTAAAGGAAAGTAAACCAACATCCATTGGGGTGTATCACACAAAGCGTAATACAGACTACTAAGTGAGTTTAAAGGGTAAATATTGTAATTCCTAGGAGCAAAATGGAAGGGTTAAAAAAAAAAATCAACCAGAACAAATTCAACCCACGTTAAAATTTAAACATCTCAGGGCTATAAAACGTTGTGCACTCAATTTTTAATTTAAAGTGGGCAGATTCATTAGGAAAGCCTGGCAGTGGTCTCATCTGACTGTGTGTCTGAACCCAGTGGAAAAGATGAAAGCAGAGGGCTCTGTCCCCCAGCTACACAACTTCTGGAGCTTACAACACAAAGATCTGGAATAAAAATTGCCGGGCTGTTGATAACTGACCTCACCTTTCATTTTCCCTTCTCAAACAATCTCCTGAGTAGATTTAAGTATATGCTTCTGTTTAATTGTTCCATTCTTGCAGCTCATTCATTTGTGTTGGTTCCTATTATCTGGATCAACCAGTGTTTCTGTCATGACTGAAACTGCAATCAAATATCCCTCTCCAGGAAATCCAAAGTAATACTGACTTGACCTTCTATCAGCTGCACAGACTCCACATCTATCAGTGGATGAAAGGCTTCCCCTAGCAGTATACAGATTCATACTCATTTTGATTTTAAGACAACTTATATTCTTCCTTCCTTCGCCAAAAACAAAAGGGGAAAAGTAACAATTAAAGTAGGGAAGATCAGGCAAAATTAGTTGAAAGCGTTGTGTGCTGTCTTTCAAATTAAGATTCAACTAGCTTGTCTTCAGAATTGATTTATATATTACAAAAGGTGTTTAAAAAAGCACCTTTTCATTTTATTTTTTAAATACATTTTTATTTCAAACACAGGAGAGCAGAGGCATCAAAGACAGCTCAGGCTGTGCCTCACAAACTCACCAAGAGTTCTGACCAACTCTTTGGGTACTTTGCTGCAGAGACCAAGTAGGGAACACTCAGGAAATTCACTCAACCCTGTCCAGCCCAGACTGAGACTCTCAGCTGCCTGAAACTGCCCATATGCACCATGGTATGTCAGCGGCAACCACATTCATCTCATCCTTGGATGGCACAGGGAGACACTGAATCTTCCCTCAGCTTCAGAAGAGCTGGGCAAGATGCATATACCCAAGTAACAGTTTGCCTAAAATTAAGCCTCTCCCACTGTACACCTTTGTCCCAAGATGAAACACAACTGTTGTTAGCTACAGTTGGCCATGCTGCAACAATTTTCAGTCATGTCAGAACAACAGGGCATCCAGTTTGCTTCACTGACTACCTGTTTCATGAGGAAGGGGCAAGGGCAGCATCACCCTCAGACTGCCTAATCATCACTGTTTGTGGTACTTTGTGCATTGATGTAATCCTTCAGCCTCACAGTACTGTGATCAAACCTTGCTCTGGGTGACCATTAAATATTTCACAATCAAGAAGAAAGAGATAAGCCTCTACTTCTGCAATTTACAATCCCTCTGCAAAAGCCTGATACAATCAAACTGCTTCAATCCAACCAATGCTGAACTCAAGTTATCACTCACTAATACCTACCAGAGGGAGCAGAGACTCCCATCCCCCTTTCTTTTTATGCCTGCCAGGAAGAAGACAGATTTATTTCTTTCGGATTAGCATGTTGCTATTGCAATGACTGGATCTACGAGTACTATTGCAACAAATCGGTATAAACCATAATCTTGTTACAAGGCTATGGGGCAGATTAATCCACTGCTCCAAGACAAACTTTTCTCTAGCTGCAAACACATACAGACAGCATCTCAGGGAGTCTTCAGAGAAAGCCTGTTTTCCCTACTGCAGGGAAAAGGATCACAAACACTTTAAATAAACACTAAGCGGAACTCTGGTGCCACTGACATTATGGTATATGCTCTATATATGCTGACTGTAACAATCTCAGTTTGAATCTTGGCATCTTGCTTGCTTTGTGTTCACAAGAAAACCAGTGAAAGTTAAAAAAAAAAAAAAAAAGAGGAGTAACAACAGACTTCATTGAGCTTTGTTTATTTCAAGCCTTCAGAACAAACAGCCCAGAATGAAAAACCTTACCTTTTATGAACTTAAGCCAAACAAGCCAAAACACATCTTTCTACACAGACTGCTCTCCACCTCCACACAGGGGGAAGAAAAGCCACAAGCAGTACAACAACATATTAACATTTGCATTCCAAAACACTGTAACTTTCTGCTGTTACCACAATTACTCTCATTAATGCTGAGCATCATCAGATGTAACTGCAGATTTGCTGTATCCTCACAACAGATTTAGCTGTAAGACTGACCCAACAGAACAGTCACCATGGTTACTTACAAATCATCCTAGAATGTCTCAGCAACTCTTTAAACTACTCCAGTATCCTGCAACATGCTGAAGAGTGCCAACTATTTACCATGCTATATTATATTTGAAGAAAAAAAAAATAACCACCAAATCACTCAGTTAATTGAAAACTGGGATTCTTACGGAAGAAAGTTTTTGAGTTTTGAAGTCACCTATGACCACAAATCTGAAGCTTTAAGAATAAGAGCAGAGAACACTAAGTTTAACTATGCTTCAAATGATCACAGTTTAGAAATATTGTGAAGGAGAAAGCTAAATAACTTTTAATTGCATGTAAGAGATGTTCAAGCCTAGTTTAGTGTTACCATAGAGAGGGAGAGAAAGGAATTCTTTATGCTGGTCTCATGTGTAGTTTATTTTCCATTTTGAATTCTGATGGCCAAAGGCAGGGGAAGAAATAAAAAGAAAACTTGTGAAGTATTTAAATGCACTTTGCAATTGAGGCACCAGGTTTAGAAATGAAGAATCCAACCAGCAAGTAGCTTTCAGCAGCAGTCTGATAGGTATGGATAAAGAGAATGACAGCACAGCACAAACCAAATGAAAAATACAGCATTAATGAGACTTCTGAGCAGCCTGCTGCCATCCAAATCAGCTCCTTTAAATACTTCATTAAGAGAGCCAAGGTTTTCTTTCATTAGAGGCAAGAATTCCTCATGCTAGAAAGCTCCTGCTCAGACGCACCTATAAATATAGTGAGGTCCACTGGAGAATACACTTCCAAGTGCCTGCTTAGCATCAGGTGCCTAGTTAAGGAAACCTAATACTTAAGAGATGTGAGATCATAATTTATCATTGCTCTACATGCTTCTACTGGCTTCCTATTTATTTCCAAGCACAGATACAGAATGGCTGCTTTAATTATTACAACCAGAGGCGGCTGCACACCTTAGCTGCTATAGAAGTCATCTCTTCCACATCCAATGGTTGGAACTCTGGTCAGGGAGGTCTGGCTGAAGCTCCCAGATTCAGGATGCCAAAGAATAAAAATATCACCCTACCAACCTCACAGATTTAAGGCCTAGAATTAGATTCTAGATTGCCCTGTCAGACAGAAAAGCAGCCTATTCATTCAGTTTTCCTGGGAAGAGCCTAAGAGCTAGGGAGCTCTCACTGACAGTTATTTATAATTGGATGATATTTTAAAACAGTATTGAAGTAAACATGCTCAAGCCTTTCATTATCTATTCCAAGTCCTAAAGAGACACTATGCTGCTTTGTGTTGCACAGCAATGATCCCTGTTTGAACTTGGGGCATCTTGGACTAGCTCCCAGTTAAAAATGAAGTAGCCCAGATACAGGAGCTGCTCAAGCATAGTTTTCCTTGGCTTTGGGAGAATTCATCATTACACTTTAACTTGCCTCTGATTTTTCTGCAGCCTGGGTGAAGGATGGGATAAAACCAGCTGAAAGTGAGCAAAAGCTCACCTCTGCTCTGAAGTTGGGTTGCTACCTGGCTTCTTGCCCAGCAGCCTAGCCCATCTCCCCATGCCCCCAGAGACCGTGCAGGCACTAACTGACTGTGCACGCATGGCATCTGGTTGTTGGGGCTGCCACTGCCTTTGCATTTTAGCTATGTCCCTTCTTCCTCTTCTGTTCAACCTGGAAAAACTCAAGTATCACTAATAAAAGGATAATACCTCTTCAAACACGGGCTGACTGCATATTTGCACAAAAATACTGGATGTTTGACTGTAATTAGGCACCTGTTTGGTTTGGTTGCATCCTAGTACAGTAGAAGTATATGAGCAATATGGAAATACTAACAAAAGGAATGCAATCAAAGGTGTATCCCATTAATTTCTGATCAAGAACAGTTCTAATCCTGAATGTAATGCATTTTTGTTGTTTCACAGAAACCTATACTTAAACTGCAAGGTATAAAAAGAATGGCTTTATTGTCAATAAAACACAAGAGATAAATGAACAACATCCCTTTCATAATATTTTTATCACTGTAAGAACACACAGAAAGATCAAACCCCTCCTCTGCAGAGGAAAGCTACTTTCAGGGAGCAGTATCCACAACACAGTGAAGAAAAGCCCATCATGCCTCACTTTCCCCTTTGCCCACAGGCCATATGGTCTCAAGATACTTTGTTAGACATTGACAAGAAACCAAATGATATCTGACAATGCAACCAATAAAACATGCAGCAGAAATGATCTTTTACTCCAGCTTGCCCTACATTCAGCTGCAGAGCGTTGCAGCATTGCTGTTTGTCTACAGCCGCCACATCCTGGGCTCGGTGACTGCAATAACATGCATGTGTAGCTAGTCACATTTCATATTTTCATTATGGAACCATATCATCTCTCCGAGTCACATACATACTGATGCTTTCTGTATTTTCCTGCTATGAGTATAATGTAGCTTCCCATTCAGACACCAAGACAGAAAAAAGTCTGATTACAATGAAATTATATAAATGCAACTCAGATAAGATGTTAGACAAGATCAGTGTGTGTGGTTATGGCCCCCTTCAAAGACAAAAAAAGGGTATTTTGACCTTTTAATAAATAGAAGCCTGAACAAAACTGTTAAGAAAGAAGCAGGGATTTTTGGAAACCAGTCTTCCAGCAAGGAATACACATAAGAGTCTCCTTCTGGCTAGCCACATTCTATAACAAATGGATGAGGATTTCTATTATTCTTATACAGCCTCTCCACTCACTGTCAAGCAAGCAGTCACTGCTGGCTGACAAATGGAAGCATTACATGCAAAGCCTACCAATTCACATCCAAGTCCAGCCAGCAGAACTCCCTTTACTGGAGTTAAACAAAACAGCATGTCAACAGCAAAGCGTTAAGACTCCACAGAGGGAGACCCCATGTCATCTGTGCTGATACAAACCATTCCTCTGCAGTGAAGCCCAGAACACCTGTCTCCTTCAAACAGCAACGAGCTATCATTCCAATTTCTTGCCTCAGTGACCAGAAACTTCCAAGTCTCTAGAAGCATCTGAAATAACTTTCCCTGCATGTTTTCTCACTTCTGGTAGCACATTCACAGTTATTACTCCTGCTACAATCCCAGACAAACATCATGCTGCTGTCTGGTCCAAGAAATCTGATTTCCTCTAAGCTAAGGAAAAAGATAAGGGCATGGAGGGATTGAGAAGCAGAGTTTGCACAGGAGCTGTAAGAAGCTGGAGGACAGGATGAGAACACAACAGCAATGTGCCAGTAATGCAGAAAGAGGTGAAAGGAAGGACTATCCTATCTGAAGGCAAGATAGGATAACAAAAGCAGAAGCTTCTTGCACTGCTCCATTCTGCTGCTGCTAGACAGTACTGTGTATTATACCTTACAGCGACCTTGGAAATGACTGCAGATACTTGCAACACCTACTGGAAGCCCACAAGTGCAGGAGAAGCCTGGCGGATGAACTGAATGACACAGAATGGAGCCAAGGGCTCCTCAAATCCAGCCCTCCCCCAAAGGGCCCCACTCAAAGACACAAAAGGAAAGCTGGACATGAAGGAAAGATCTGTGCACATGTGCTTTTTTCCTCCCCTTCTTAAAAAGTTCCCTTCGTCTTCCCATCCTGATATTCCCTCTTTTAACTCCAAAACGGTGGCGAGGAAGCCACAAGAACAGTCAGTGCCTGCTTTTAGTGGGGCAAGTAAATAAAATTGCCAGTTGGACCCACAACAGGAAGCTGCAAACAGAAAAACAAACACATGCGAGGAGGTCTCTGAGCATTTGTGAATTCCTTTGAAACAGTTCCTGAAAGTAATTTAGTAACTAGGTATTTAGGCTGTATGACTCTTACAAACCATGTTTCAGTTCTGCAACCCAGCTTGCTTCAGTGCTCAGTGGCAGCCAAAGCAGCACAACAAAAAGGGGGATGCTTGGATAAGGCCAGCAGGCCTAAGGTTAAAGTGACTATTTAGGTACACATAGGAACCTTCCTCTGCTAGTATCCTCAGGTCAGTCTTGGGCACTGTGTCTCTCCCTTCAGGTCAGAGTGCATAAGAGCACTTTAGGATGGTTAAACTCCAGACTCTCTCCAACTAGCCCATAGCCTGTTTCCAGAAGGGAACCTGTGTCCAACACTTCACCTTCAGAGGATGTACAGTCCTGCACTGCACTCGGATGATGCTTTCCCATCTCCTTCCCTGGAAACCTGCTGTGCAGTGAGCTACGCCCTCACCCTCACCAGGTACATGCATCGCAACAAAGGCTCACAGACAGCACACAGAGCAGCCTGTGCAAGGGGATTTTTAGTCCCTTACTCAGCTTTTCTTACTGCTCCCCCAGCTCTGACTGTAAGAAGAAACTCCCCAACTTCCCCACCATCACCTCCACTTTGCCAGAATGCCTTCCCCTGTCCGTTTCACAAATACAATTGCAGCAGGTTATGTTTTACATAATGTTTACATTTGAGTCACTAAGGCATGCCCCAGCATGAGGCAATTCCAGTATCAGCTTCATCGGGCTGAGCTCTCTCTCGGGCATCTTCCAGCCTCCAATGCCATATGCAAATGTTTATCCTTGGTTCTCTTTAGGAACTCAGTGACATCTTCACAGGCCTAGGAAACGTTCAGAAGTCTGAGTTCTCCCTGGTTACAACCTGCACCCAGGAAAGGAAGAGACGACACACACAAAGAGCGCTTTTCAAACAATTTTGCATTTCCTGGAGGTTTGTGCCTCCAGGAAGCTCCAAGTTACCTTCCCTGCCACACTACCTTTTGCTGCTTCCCCTGGTAAAATCACCATCCACTCCTCTGCTGAGAGCGCATCTGCTCTTGGGGGTCATGCATATGCTGCAGCCCTCTGAACCCACAGCTCTGGCAGTGGACACCTCAGGTGTGCATCATGGCTTGATCCAGACACCCTGTGTTCGCTTTGCAGGCTCAGGAGCGTCTCTCCCTGCACGACAGACTTGGCCTCTGAATGTCTGTACGATCTGGCAATTCTTGCTCCCCATATGCAACCTGTATAACATTGCCAGGCTCATTTCTCCCACACAGTCAGCCACTGCTGTTGGTGTTTAACTGCTAAATGCAGTTACCTGCTTCCCCTCACAACCTCCCCAAAACACAATGCACTGATCTCTTTCTGAAAGCCAAGTTTCTGATCACTCCTTTGCACAAACCAAAAGGCAAAACAAACTTCAGGATGAAGAAGATGCACTCCAAACCCTCAGGAAGACATTTCTACCCTGCAGCAACAAGCCTGATGAGGCGATACACCATGCAGCAGCAGTACAGGAGATCTTGAGACAGAGCAGCTATTCTTTCTGATGCAATGCCTCAGCCAAGCATGCAGGTGCCCTGGCAAAGCTGTGTTATTAGCAGTTTTATGCTGACGTGCACACTGCCACAGAGCCTGCAAAGCAGACATGGCCCTGATCGTCAGGAAAGACACACTCTTCAATCTGCTTATACATCTCAGTTCTACATTTCTGTAACAGGCCTTCAGATTAGCAGCTCTGGCTTACAGGTAGAGGTACAGTACAGATAGTTCCACAAGCTTTTCATACTGTAAATGGTATGAAAAAAATCGCAGACCACAAATGCTACATGAAAGTCGCTCCAAAGGGAAGCACCATTAAGAGCAAAAATTTCAGACTTGAAATATTGGCTGACTGGGTTTTATGAAGGTTGGGTTTGAGTCATATGCAATCCACATTAAGATGATGAGTATTTTCCTATAGGCGAGAGACTTAAGCTGCCCTAATCCAACCAACTTGTTACTCCTAATGCCAAAAGGAAATACAGCAACACCCATACCCTTTGCTGCTGACAAACCACCACTGGAATGACTGGAACACGCTGTAGCTCTTCCCACAACTTCCATCTAATCCTGGAGCACCAGACAATGCTGTCCAACACCCTCCAGCACTTCGTTTTGGCATACTCCCTGGAGTTGCCTTTGCTGGTCTATTACAGGGAGTGCCAATTCAAATAATCACCGAAGCCAGGAACACCTAGTTCCAGAACAGCACTTACAGACAAAGTGTAGAACAACAAACCCCTTCTTTCCTGTGCTAGACTTGCACCATTCCTTACTACTGTATCTTGCAACAGCAGCATATGATTCATCACACCACATCTGGTTTAAAATTAAGGGTTTTACTAACTGCTCAAGACACCTTAATTCCTTTCATTTTATGTACATCTTGTGTCTTATCTGAAAGCCACATGTAATGAATAATTTTAAATGAAGGAAAAAAAAAAGGCAAAAAAAAGAGCCAAGGCACTAGGCTTCATCCAGGAATTTATCCATGGATTTAGAGTTAAAGCACTTGAATTCCAGTTAAGAAAACATTAATGGATTTTCACCTTCCAATACTCAAGCTATAGAATTATCCAGGAAGTTTGTCCAGGTATGTATACAAGGGCTTCCCCTAACCTCAGACAGTGAAACGAAGAGCCACACACTTTGTGTGAGAAAGAATGGGTCGCACACAATGGGCACTGTGCCACATAGTGAGCACTGGCACTGTGAAGAATGGCAGAAAGGAATATGGAAGAAAAGAATATGAACATTTATTAAGTATGTAAGAAACAAGAGCAAGGAAACTATATTTCATCTTAGCAGCCCTACCACACTATCAGGGGTCCAGTGCAGCGCAAATGGCATAGTGGTTAAAGAACACACAGTACACACTATCATACGTTAAATCATTGCCAAATATGAAAGCAGCTGAAAAGAATCATGGAACTTTGGGTGTAAACCAGGTATGCTGCTGAACTCTTTCTGCCTCGCTGGAGGTAGAAACTCCAAGGAGTATAAGAATAAGTGGTGAGAATAGGTGTTGCCAAGTTACTAGCCTCCATCTCCAAGAAGGCACTATAATCTTCACAGACACCATTTGGTAGCTGCAGATTTTAAATGAATTAAAAGCTTTTTCAGTAGAATTTCCTGGAACACAACTCTGCCAGCAGAGGAAAAGAAAAATAGAACCAAACCCAATGAAAACAAAAAGCCAGGAGCAGTGGTTAGTGGCAACCTGTCAATTGCTTTTTCATTCAATTGTCTTGATAGAAATAGCAGACCACAAGGTAAAGGAGGAAAGAAGAGAAAGCAAGGAGGAGATGCTTCCGAGATCACACTCTAACGGCAGAACACACAAGTATAAACAGTTGGAGCTTCAAAGCTGCTCAGCACTTAAAACAGAAATCAAGCCACATGGATGCAATCTCGAGGATTTTTGCCTTTGAATGAGAAGCACTTGCCCATCTGCCCAATGTGCGAGAACTCTCATCTACTACACCATAGTTTACAACAGAGGCCCACACCTAAAGCAAGAAACCAGACCATGACCATTGCTCAGAGTCTGAGCGTATCTGAAACCTCTTTCTTGGTCCACTCAAAAGCTTTGCCCTAGCCCCACATGATTCCTTTTAAAAGATTCATTCAATAGTAGACTATTGAGATACCCTGCACTAACTTCTCAACAGAAGGAGGTCATTCAAGACAATTAAAGCACGGACAGCAGCATTCAGACCTTAAAAGAATAAGTCTCTTTGTCATTTCAAAGTATTGTTCAGCTGCACAGATAACTCACATTGTGCAGTGACGCAATAAGAAATCTTCACTACGTACATGGACACACTGTTCTATTGAGTATGATGTTCTCTGATAAGCTGCAAGGGTGCTCGGTTTTCAGATATTTGGAACCGGAATAAGCCCTACAGTAATGTGCTACAGGGAACAATAGTCCTCTGACCATGACTGGGGTGAATGTGTGTCACCATGAAAGGCTTTGAAATGGGAGAGAAAATAAAACAAACAATAGACAACCTGAACTAAGATAAGTAAGAATATCTCTTCACCCCCAGGTGCAATAGCAGCATGAAATCACCATCCACCCACTGCTGGTATTCACAAGAGCTCACTCAGTGGTAAGAAAGAAGAAATCACCCTTTAACTTTGTTACCTATTTTATAGGGTTTTCCTTTCTTTATAGCCACTAATTCTGTTATTTCATCTTACAGCAACCACACATTTACAATGCATAGGGAAGAATTTCCTTTGGAGTCTCAGTGGCTCACCATGATCCATGGTCTCCCTTCCTGAAAAGTTCAGCACAGTTTCCCCACCATGCATAGCAGGGAACCACTTCTCCTACAAGCTGAGGACAAGCGCTACTATGTTTGATCCCCAGAGCATCCATTACCATAACATCTTCTTTTGGTTTAGAGCATGTATAAATACATTGTGGAAAAAGAGGAAAATCAGAAGACCACATGCCCTCTCAATCCCAGAAACTATAGTCTTTGTAAACAAGCTAAGAACTTCTGTGAACTGTTCCAGTTTGTACCCAATCTGTGTGTGAGAACTACCTACTTGCAAAGGCTGCTCTTGCAACAGCAGCTGAGGCAGAGTTCAGCTAAGAAAAAGCACAACAGACAACAGAAGGAAGCAGTGAGCTTACAAGAAAAACCTCGGCCTGAAGCTCTATGCAAAACAGCATTTTCCTGATCTTAAGCCTGGCAGCATTTCTAATCTACCCTCCAAAATTCTCCTTAGAAATATAAGTACCAGAAATACAAAGTCTGGTGATAACCACACACAGCACAGTCTCAGTGCTAACAACAAGACACAGTCACTGCTTCACTATTAGCCTTTTCTGTCGATGATTGGAACCCTCCCATGCACCCGAGTTTTCCCAGAGACCACCAACGCTCACCTTTTGCCCTGGTGCAACAACAACATGCTGATAAGAGCTCTTTCTGCTGCGGGTTCCCAGAGAGAAATCTTTTCCCCACTTCACCCACCCACAGCCTCTCCATGTCACTAGGGTGGGATTCAGCTGCGACAATGCACATCAGGATGGCAGGGGGCGAGGACAGGAGAAACACAGCACAAAGCTTCCTCCTTGCTTCTTTTCATCTGAAGCAACCCACTCAGTGAACTCCACAGCATGAAGTAAAGCCCATTCAGTTTCTTTGATATGGTGTTTAGCACTCTTTCAGCAGTTTTGTATTTGAGTTACCTCTAGAAGTATTTAAGCTGTGATGTATGTTGGGAAAAAAGACACAGAAAAAAATCTGCTTCCTCTCAAGTGACAGCTTCCTCCCCCCCACACCTATTTGTTCAGTTAATATAATAATACTCACCATCAAAATATTAAACACATGAACAGACTAAAACAAAACTTGAGTTATTACTTAACAGCATCCAAAAGCATAACCTGGAACACAACTAACCCACCTTAAAATTTCATCTGAAGAAACAGAAGATGACATGTTTATTATTTCTAGATGGATAAGGTAGGCACTGATGCCTAACTACTTCTAACTATATCTTGATGTAACAACAGATTACTTCCTTTCCATACCATCACGAAAACTCTCTGTTCTTATCAGAGGACCAAATTTAGTGTGCATAAATATTTCATAACTTCATACTGTCAAAAGCATCAAACTGAACTACTTTAGGGCATTTTCCAGGAGCTCCACATCCAAACTCGAAGAATAAAACTGCATTCATCATACCCATTCTCTCCCTTCAAACCAAAAGGCCTGAAGGTGAAGCAACATTAAAAAAAAATGGAGATCTCATGTGGGCATCATCTAAGAACATTACCTACTGAGTGCTAAATGCCATTAAGAAATGTAGAAACCACACAGTAAGACTGTTACTGTGAAGAAGATGCATCTCCAGATATTTAACCCTCTTCTACACTCTGCTCTTTCAGAAGGAATGAATTCTGGCTTTCACCAACACTCACAATGCCTGAAACAACCAGCCTAGAAACAACTCACAACCACAGAGAGAAGCCAGGCATAAAACCAGAAGGTGACTGAAGACAGACATCTACAGGTGGTTTGATTTCCAACAGCACAGAACAAACGCAGCTTCCACTGAGCTGGAGAGGAATTCAGAACCTGAGAAGGAGGCAAAGCCATTTCAATGCAACTGAACCCTGGCACATCCATGAGTACCTGACACACAAGACACTACTTTGTTAACAGAGGCAGCCTTAAACTTCCTCAGCACTGAATGACACACATTTGGGTTGGACTCTGCATTTGTTTCCTTCAGCATTACATCAAGATTTCTCTGATAGAACTTCACTTAGCTTTTCAAGACAAAGACAGGGATGCAGATCAATCATTCCAGGACACCAGGTGCTCCAGTCAGTTCTGCAAACACTGCACGTTCCCAGCTTTCCTGTTTTAAGAGGCTATGCACCGATTGACGGTTGCTTTCCCAGACAACCTCCTCTGGAAACAGAAAAGTGTTCTCTTGGTACCACCACAACTACGGCGTCTGCTTTCTTTATGAAATATTGATCTGTCTGCCATCAGTAGTCCCAGAAGTTAAAAGGTACATCCATAGGAGTAGGTAAAGCAGACCCACAAGTCTCTGCCTGCATGCTGAACTGGCCAGACCTCCACCAGCTCCAACCAAAGGCCCTTAGCACAGTGCTGTAGCCAATCCTGCCTTCTTGCAGGGTTTAGTGTGGGGCTGAATCATTACTCACAGGGTGCCTACACCAACAGCTGCCTCATGTCTGGCCATCTCAGGACATGGGCAAAAGACCTCATGTCTGTTTACTACATCCACTTGCCTGTGCATATGCTGTGTGACACGTGGGGCAAAAAAGCCTTTGCACAAAACACACATCTTCATCTCCCTGACACTTACAGGATATTCCCATCACCAGGTCTGACACAAAACCAAAACCCCCAAAATTACTTGCTTCAAACCCCATAAACTTTCTCTATCCACAAAGCTCTTTCAGGTCTCTTCCAGTGAAGCAAGGCGAGTAGGAAGACTGGGAAGTGTAACAGAGGGAAATTAGTAAGTCATCAATACATCCTGTTAAAGCCTGAATCACTGCCAGGAATCTCAAGTAAATTGACAGCCTTAAGTGCAGTGACTGGAGGCCATCTTAGCTGTTTCTAGTGACAGAAGGTATTACAACGAGGAACTCCTTAACATACCAGCTTTGCCACTCTCACAGGACAATATATACATTCCACAGTATGAAAAACAGCCAGCTGTAGCTATAAAGGCAAAAAGGCTTTTCTTTAACCTGTTTCTGAGTGCCAGCTCTGAGGAAGCACTACAAGGGACTGGAAAAGTACTGCATAATTAAGGGACAAAGTCAAAAAAGCTCCAGCTTGAATCATCACTGGATTATGGGAACTGCAGTTAAGTAATAAACCAATCCTGGTCTTGATCTGCACACCCAGGAGTCACAGAGGACGATGCCTGTGCTCATTTTCAACTTTTCAAACCAAGACAAAACTTTATGAGCTATCTGCTCTATTACACCTCGTAAGTACAACGTAACTTCATAAACTGGGACATTAAAAACCCTGCCATTTTTTCCCCCTGATTCACGAGTTATCTCCTGCACTCCCTTAGAGACAGGGGAGTTAGTTTTCACGGTGCTACCACGCAATGCATGCATACGCAATTATAAAGCACCTGCCTGAGCCTTTATAAGAAATCCCCTTTCCCTCCTGTTCTCTGTGCTGACATGCTGCTTTCTAAGACACACATCTAGGAAAGGTAAAACGCTGTCACAGCTATTCTGCCAGACTTGTTTCTGATTTCCTGGAGTAAACAGAAAGCTGCAGACTTGGAAACGGCAGGTGAGCACCCAAGTGAACAGCAATAAAAAGTTATCTGGAGACCATAAAGGCTCCTCACTTTACTCCTCTTTTTACAAATCCGTGGCTTTTTTTGTGAGGAATAACAGATGGGATTTAGCCTCCTCGGACTACTGAATACTCCTTCTTATGTGGCCTTGGTACAGCATCACTGTACAGCACTGGCTCTCTAGTACTGAAAATGCCCCTCCACGCTTTCACTTGAGACTTCCTCGGTGGGCAGCTGACAGCAAGCTGGCTCCGCCGAGCTCCCCTGGGGACACAGGGTAAAGGCGGTATTACCCAGGTATTCTGGTGCAAAGCACCGCACGGACTCCGGAGCGGGTGGAAGCCTTGCACCGGCGCCGGCAGATGTCGGTGTAAGGACCGCTCGGGAGGTGAAGCCGCCGAGGAAAGCGGGTGCCGCGGGGGCTCTGTCAGCCCGCCCCAGGAGCGGCGCCCGGTGCCCGCCCGCGCGGCCCCATCCCGCAGAGCCCCCCGGCCTCCCGCCGCCCCACGCACCGCTGTCCAGCCGGGCGATCTGCGGGAGCCGGTAGGTGCTGACGAGCAGGTCCAGGGGAACGGCGACAGCGCTCCACTTCATGTCCTTGAGGCTGCAGCCCAGCGGCGGGCCGGGGTCCATCTTCCCGGCCCGGCGAGGGGAGGGAGGGAAGGGGGATCCAGACAGGCAGCGCTGGCGGGGTGCTCCCACCCGGGGGGGTGGCTTCAGCCAGCGGCAGGGGGACGGAGGGAAGGACGGAGGGAGGGAGCCCGACTCGCTCAGCGCCGAGCGCCCCGGGACATGCCGGGCTAGGCAGAAGGGGAGGCCCGCTGGGCTGCCGCTGCCGCTCCCGCCGCCCCCCGGGACCGGCTGGGGCCGCCCGCCGCCGCGCCTGGCCCAGGAAGCGCCATCCCAGCACTGACTAATCAACAGGGTGCGAGCAACGCCTGCGCAGCTGCCGCTCCTCCCCGCGCCGAAAAGGAAAGTGCCGGGCTGCCCGCCCGGCCCGAAGCCTGTCCCTCTCACTCCACCCTCCGACCGGTCGCTCGACCTGCAGCCCGGGTAGCGCAGCGCAGCGCCCCGCCGGGAGAGCCGCAGGTGGCCCCGTCCGTGCCTGGGGACGGGCATCTCTCGGAGCACAGGGATTTACAGGGGCTGCCTCACTGCAGATGGGGGTGAGGGGTTTCGTCTGCTGCGTGTTTGCAGCTTGGAGATAAAATGTCTCTGTTCATTCATTAAAGCAGGCTTCAGCAAGTGGGTTGAGTGGTGTGTTTGCACTATTTATGTCTTCACAGTCTTCTGTGAACACAGGCTGAGAGAGCTGGGCTTGTTCAGCTTCGAGAAGACTCAGGGAGATCCTTTCTATAACAGCCTTCGAGTGCCTAAAGGGGGCCTACAAGAAAGCTGAAGAAGGACTTTTTACAAGGGCATGGAGCGATAGGACAAGGGGGGATGGATTTAAATTGGAAGTGGATAGATTTAGGTTAGATATAAGGAAGAAGTTCCTCCCTGTGAGGGTGGTGAGGCCTTGGCACAGATTGCCCAGAGCAGCTGTGGCTGCCCCATCCCTGGCAGTGTTGGACGGGGCTTGGAGCAAACTGGTCTGGTGGAATGTGTTCCTGCCTACAGCAGGAGGTTGGAACTGGGTAATTGTTAAGGTCCCTTCCAAACAATTCTATGATTCTATTTAATTTAGCCTGTGAAATTCATACTATGTTTATTAAAAAAAAAAAAAATCCACTTAGATGGCAAGCTTGGTTATATATCTACTGTTATATCTATTATTATATTTTTTATTTGTGAAGCATGAATGGGCATTTAAAGTATGAGAGTCGTGCATAGAAGTTAGGGGAAAATCTTTGACCTACTTCTCTCAATCATCACTACTACACCTGCAAGTATTACACGTATTGTGTATTCAAGGGTTTTCCAGCCACAGGGGAATTTAAAATATACTAGTTCTCTTTTCAAAGTGTTTCATGTGATGAAGTCGTATGTAATCTTCCTGAGATATTTAATGTTGTATATTTTTAATGCATTTTTATTTCAGGACTGCTAGACTGCGGATACTCTGGGAAATGAAACCAGAAAAACGAACTCCTGGGTGGTGGCATTGCACTGTGCTTAAATTTATTTTGCTCACTCTTGTGTCAAAACTGTTTATTTTATTGCAGCAAACTTGGCTGCATTTACGGCTGTACTGTCGACTAGAAACATAAAAGTGCCTTTCAGTGATTTGTAAAATGACTGGAAACATCCGCAGCTAACATCTCTCTCCAGGCTCTGTCTTCCACGGTGTGTGTCTTTGGGACTGCTGGGACAGCAGAGCTAAGTGAAGAGCTGTTGTAGGAAGAGCTCTACCCCTGCTCTCCCTTCCTCACGTGCCTGGTCCAGGGCCGGCTGCTGGTGCGTGCCCTTGTAGCTGCGGGTGCCAGCAACACTGCCAGCACAAGGAGGGCAGAGACAGACACGCTCTTGTTCTGCTCTTCTGAAAACACAGACTGGGACTTTATCCATGTTCTCCAAGATGAAACAAAGACCCTGGAAGCACAGAATATTACAGAAAACCCCAAGTTTTGTTACTTTAAATGGATCTAGGTTGGTTTGAACCTCATCCTGATGCAGGTCTGTGCTTTGGCTCCGTAGTTTGGCGCTGGGATTTCCCAGCACTATGGTCTCTATGCTCAGCCATGCTGCTGTTGGATTCCACCTACCAGAACAGTTAGCTTTAAAAATATGACACTGGGTTATAATTTCTTTTTGAAGCTGCTTCCCTTTTACAAAGCTCCCCGACAGCTTTGAACAACTTAAGTGAATTAAGCTATTGAAGTGCAAAGTAATATAATAGCTAAAAGCATTATTGGTGGAATAGAGAAAGCTAAAGCACTGGTTTAGCTTGTTCAGGTTTTACTAGGTTACTGGGTGCAGTGTACAAGGCAGAGCAGATCAGGTCAGACTGGGATTTGGCAGGACCTGCAGCACTCGTCTGTCAAGAGTAGGTTTTAAATGCTATCTTGGGTACCATTAATTTCAGGATAGATACTGTCTTGCAGTGTATGCTTCTCTCAGACATCGTGCACTTCTGCCTAGGAAGAAAGGCATCTTTCACACAGAAATAATTGCTGCTGATTTTTCTATAAAGACTTTTTCATTCTTCAGATGATTTTAGATGTCCTAGGGCTTTCAAGTCTGTGTTCATATAAGTGTGCTTGTGCTCCCTCTAACCACTAGAAACCCAACCCACTTTTTCCCACCCTACTGAAACAAGATCCATTTTAAAAACATGTAACTTGCAGATACTATCTAAATTTTATTCAGTTTTTCAGGCAAAGAGACATCATAAAACTTACCAGTATTTAAATGTCTCACTGGAGCTGTTAGAGTGATTTTGTTACTTGTTCTAACTGTGCTATAGCTCAAGCTCCTTGAAATATATTCTAGTATTACATATGCAGTATTCAAATCACCAGCACATATGAATCTCAGATGAATTCTTGGTTTAATTACACCTGTGTATAATTAACACATTAGATACAATAATTTCTCTAATGCCTAGCAGTGCCTTAGTGTGATTTCTTACGAGTCTCCTACTGGTGCAAAATGCTGAGTTCAACCTTGAGAGCAAAACCCTGTTAGCGGATCCACCTCAGGATCAGGGCCTCAGTTACACAACATCTTAGTTTTCATGTATGTGCTTTTCAGGTGGCACTCACAGACATCCTTTATGTATCAACAGCAAATTGCTCCCATAGAACCATATGCAGAGGTAGGGGGACTCCAAGTAATTCCTGAAATTATTCTTAAATGCATTTTGAATTGACTTTCCTGTTGATTTCACAGCATGTTTACGCAGCAGTAAAATCTCTGGTATATATTTACATCATTGCCAATAAAATGTTTTTTAAAGCATTTTGGATCATCATCAGTTCAATCTATGCTAACATTTTAAATGGAGCTGTTCACAACAAACTGATTTCAGTATGAACATGGTAACATGCTCTGTATGTTAGTATGCATACACCAAATAAAACTCAGAGCCTTATATGAGCAAGTTTCATCTGAAACCATCATAGTATGTATTTTTTTAAACCCTATGAATTTGCATTTCTTCTTCCTACATGTGATTTGCCTTTATATCAAAGGCCTGATTTTCATACTAAGTATTTACAAGTCCAGTGGGAAACAACAGATGTGGTAATCATTTCAGAGTTACATCCTAAATACCTACCTTTCTCTGAGGTGAAGAGGGAAGAGAATGATACATTTGGTGTAGCTGATGTCTGTGCATCTCACATTTTGAAAGAGAATGTTATTCCTGTCTTACTGGCAAAATCAAAGCAATCTTTGCTTATGATATGTATTCTGAAGAGATCTGAGCGTCTGGTGTGAACATTCACCTTTATCTTCTATTTCACTGTAAGAGATTACCTTGTTTTTCAAGTCAAATCCCTTATTTAATCTTAGTTTATTCTAAAACTTCCATTTGTGGGAATTTGTGTGGCGCTATCATCCAGCCAGCTTTAGAGTACATAAAAGATAACTCCCATCCTATTTTCTAGTTGGGAAAGTGCCTCCAAACAGTGTTCCAGTTTGTTGGAAGTTTTTTTGGTCCTTTCTAGTGGTTTGTTGTTTTTTTTTTCCCCAAGTAGCATGCTCCTATCAACATAGTCCACAGTGCATATGCTTAGAAAAAGGCAGTTATTTTGCTCCAGGAGAGTAGATTATGGGATGAGGAGAGCACTCATGCTACCTGACGTATTAGGTGAAGCCCGCTGCATCAGCTAGCAGGGGTGAGGCATCCTGAAAACACTACATGGGAACCTAAACATATGCATCTCCCTATAATGAACCAATGACAAGCTCATACCTAAGCCACAAGTAGTGGAAAATATTGTGAGAAGTAAAAATGTGTAGAACAAATTACTGTATTTTAAATTCTGATTAGCTATACAGAGAAGAAATAAAAAATTACAAATCAATCTGACCCTCTTTTATCTATTTTCATTGTTAGGAAGAGGAGGAACAACTAAATTAAGACTTGGAGAACTAGTAGCTAAACTTCTACGAGTTCAGGGCAGCTTAAAGCTTACTGGAGACACACTGCTGAAGGCAAAACTGCAGAACTATCTACACAGAGGAAGGAGAGGAAGTGAAAGACTAACCTGTTGACGCGGGAGTCACAGACAACGCTGAGACGATCAATGTGATCAAGCGAATGCCAATTCATTAGCCAAAGTGTCAACCTTATACAGAGATTCTTAGCACAGCTACATGGATTTGGCAATTGTTGATTGGGCACCTTAACCCTTAACAATGCTAGGATTGGACAACACTGTCCTGGGAACTTGACCCCCAGAACTTCTCAGCTCCCCCTCTCCTCCACCTACCTCTTGAGTTCTTACAGGTGGTGTTTCTTTTACTCCCTAATCCATGGCCTTCAGTTTATCTCTACTCCGTTTCTGTTCTCATGCAGGCTGCCTTACACCAAGGTCTCTGGATTGCAGACAAAATGTTCATTGTCAGACAGCCTGTCCACACTAACCTGGTTGAATAATAAGATCTTCAATGACCTGAAATAAAGTAGAAAGGCAGTCAAATTACTAAATTATTAATAAATATATGGACTACATAGAACAAAACCAGAAAGATACAGTCCCAAAATGTTAGAAAACTGGATTTAAAAGATAGCAAGGATGTTGGAAAGATGCATAGTGAAATGAACAAGGGGAAGAAAATGGTCTGTTGTTCCATAGAGAGGGAAATCACCTAATTACTGGTGGCAACAGTATGCTTAATGCCTTTTTTAACCTCAGTCTTAAATTTAAAAGGCAGATGCAATTTCAGTACTAGCACCACTGGTAAATGCCTGAGAGTTTAGGCTAGGAAAATTAAGAAATAGACTGGAAAATACTTACCTAAGTTAAAGATTTTTTGATAGAGTGAACCTGATGAAAGGCCTTTTGGGTTCAAGCAATGTTAGAGCTGCTACTGATTATCCCTAAGAATCAATATTGGGAATGAATCAGGTTCCAGAAAACTAAAAAAGGATTGCATCTCTCTCAAAGGGTGGAAGGAAACTGCTCTACAAACTGGTTATATGTATTATTCATTAAGAACAAAAATATTCAACAGGTAATCCAACCACTTGGAAGAATCTAGAAAGTAATGGTATGAGAAGTAACAGCATGGGTTTGTCAGTAACAAATAATACCAGATCAATCTAGTCTACTTCTATCAAATGGTAACAGGCTTTGTGCATAGGGTAGAAAGAGTGAGGATGGCAGGATTTCAGATGTGCTCTTAACTGAAAAAAAATACAGCCTAGACAAGTATATGGAATGAGCACAAAATTATTTGGGAGTAATTAGTACTTCCAAGCTGAAAGGATATATTGAATGGGATTTCACTGAGATCTGTCTTGGGTCCAGAACTATTCAGTGCTTTTATCAACATCTTTGATGACTGAACAGAGTACACTTATATTTGGAGACTGTATCTACAGGAAGAAGCTCCAACTATGCTGGAGTACAGCATTACAATTCAGAAGGATCTTGGCAGACTGGAGAAACTGAAATGCCACTGAATAGGGAGAAACAGAAGGTTTTACGTATACAAAGCAATAATCGACTGCACAAGAACATAGAAGGATGAAAAAGCAGTTCTTCAGAAAAGAAATTACGGATTACAAGCAATATTAGGGTAGCTTGCATTATGCTGATGCTGGGATGCATAAATAGGAATATCACAAATGAATATAACAAAAAAGAATTTTGATCTCTCCAGCTGTTATTATTTTATCTGAAATAGTCTGCTCAGTTTTTAGATCTGCACTCCAGCAGAGCTGAGAACCAATTCAAAAATACTGAGAGAAGAGAGATAAAAATGGCAAACTACAAGGGTAGACAGAAGAGACAGGAGTTCTCTAGCCTAAATAGAAGATGGAGGGCAGGCAGAGTTGTTCACCTACATCAAGAGGAAAGGCAGAACCTGCTTTTCATATGTACCAGCTAGGTTAGCTATTAGCAAGCTTCCTGCTTGCCAAACTACCTAAGTAAGGACTGAACACCACTTGAAGAGACAGTGAAATTTCCATCTCTGCAGGTATCTAACCATCTTCCTGCAGTACAGTAGCGAGAGCTGATCTGAGGCTGAGGTAAGACGAGGATCCAGGCAGCCTCTCAAAATCCCTTGCAGCACTGTTTTCTTCCTCTGCTATGGCTGTAAATAAGACAGGGATTATCCTTTGTTCCCCAATTTCAGATTTTGCTCTGAAAGCTAGCTTAAGTGACTGGCAATGACAAGTTGTCAGGAGCGGCTGTGAATCTGTAGCCCTTCCCATCTTCTTGCAGCCCTTTTGCAAGCATGCTAAATGGCCTAGTGGTGCAAGTAACCTGGCAGTACACTCAGACACATTAGTTCCCATGTGCTTCGGAAAGCACTTTCCAGTTGAGCTCACTGTCTCAATACCAAATTTAAAAATAATTTGATATTATGACAATCTGCAAACAGCCCTCAAAAAAAGCAGGCATAATTCAGGACGGGTAGTGACATTCCAGAACAGTAAGTCAGTGCAGTTAGTTATTCTGGATGCGCTGGGATAGCTCACAACATGTTTTGCACAGTAGTATTATTCATTCACAAATTCTGATAAACCAATTATATTAAATAAGCAGCAGAACCACATCTCCAAGGGAAAAAAAAAATAATAGCACAATATAATCACCACAATTCTTCAGATTTCCCTACTTGTGTTTCCTTTCTGCATGTCCTGCAGGTTTGAATTGTGTTTGCTTTGCTTTTGGTTAAAGGAAGAGAAACTGGCATCCTGGTTCTGCCCTCATTTAAATATAAATAAAATCTGATATCCTCCACTGAAATTATAGATATTAAATGCTAGTATACAACACGCCACAATAAGCAGAATAAGATACCTGATGTGTTTATACTTTAAGAAAATAGCATAAATCTCCCACAGTATCAGACAAATGCTGCTTACCCTTTTAATACTGTGATCATTTATGAAAAAGGAATTTCTGAATATGCAGATATGCTGCTTACACCTGCATGAATTATTCTATAGGATAATAAAAGTTTATATTAGCAAGATAATTATTACTGATGCATTCTGTTCTGTGATTTCTGTCTTCTATGGAGGTCAGTAACATACTGATCTTGTATATGGCTTATTCTTTTCTCTCGGCCCTTACCTTTGTAACCTCCCTATTCAAGGGTATTCAAGTGACAGATTTGTTTCTGAAATGGATATAAAAGAAACAAAGCAAAAAATTCCCAGGTGACTGTAGTAAATATCTACTACTTAAAGAGGTGTTATCTGGGGGACAAGATAAGTGATGTCATGCATCAAAAGGTTCCCCATGTGATGATGTCAGTGTTTATTACATGAAAAGTCTGGTATAGATAACAGGGGGCAAAAAAAAAGTCAAGGCATTTTTCTTTTTTTATTAAGACAAAATCAGTACACTTAGAGAGTTCATTTCTGAGAACATTCAGATGCAAATGCAGTCATCCTGTGATGCATCTGCTAATTCCAACGTCAGATAATTGTTTTAACTTTACATTAAAAATATGAAAATATAATATAAACATATCAAAACATTTGGCAACAAAATTTGTTTAATACAAAGGATGCCTAAATAATGTGTTTTGGAATCAGAGGCTCACTTTTAAACACCTGTGTTTTATTCCTTTGCAATAGTTAATACTTTCTGATGAGAAATTTCAGGATGCACAGCAGGTTCTCTTCTTACTTTCATTTAGATCCACGACATTTAAGTCATACAATAAGCAGGAATTCTGTAAGACAAACAAAAGCAAACAATTAAGATAACTAGAACACAGTTAAAAAGCTTTAATTTTCACAAATATTAAAACGTAAAAGATTTTGTGGGGTCACAGGGTCAAACATCTCTCTTAACCCTGAAGGTGACAGATGATGGAAACTGTTTTGACGAGACACTGCAGATATGAACTGATCCTGTAAATCTTTACTCACGTGAATGGTTCTAGATGGACAGGTTCTTCTGTTGACTACACCGATTTTCACTAATTTACAGTTAAGTACATTAATCTTTGAAGTTTTGAGCATGAGGTGTAAAAATCCAGTTGAAAAGAATAGCAAAATACAGAGAATCCGTACTCATTAAAAAAAGGCACAGGCTACTAATTGCTTTAAAGGATGTTAACTTGCTGTGTGAAATACACTAAAATTCTCTGTTTCCTTGCTTCTATTTAATAATCAGGAATACCCCCAAATGGAAGCAACTCAGACTTTACCAAGATAAACTCTCAAAAGAGCACTCCACCCTTGTAAAACATGGATGTACTGGTTGCAAAAGCAGATTAAAAAGAAAACTAAAAAAAAAAAAAGCAGCACAGGCAGGACTCTTCCTTTCAGCACTAAACCCAACCGGATCATTTGTGTGGACCGGAAGAACACAATCAAACACAGAACAATCAAAGCCAGTTGTGCAATACAGTACGTGTTGCAATCTTGTACTTTAGCACTATGAACACTGAACACTGAACCCTGAACTCAGGCACAGAGGCAAAGGGAATATTGTCACATGTCTAGGAAAAAACAAGGAGTCCTAACTTCTCTACTTGCCGTTCTTCTCCCTGCATCTTGGCAGGTTTACCAAGTATGTAATGGTACGCAGAGAAGTAAGTGCAACCACTGGATTCACCACATTCCTCTCTCAACCCGAACCCAACAGCCATGAACAACCATTTCTGACAATAAAGAGAAGCTTCCAGAGAGGACAGCTATCTAAGCTGGGATTCCTGAAACTCAAGGCACAGGGGAAAGAGGAAGAGTGGGGTTAAAAAAAGGCATCATATACTACAATGCTAATCATGATTCAGAACCGAAAACTTAGACCTACAATGCCACAGGGTAGTTGAACATTGACTACATTCAGAACAGCGCACCTAAAATTACTCAGCTGAATCAGAACAAGGGGAATACAAAAGGTTTCTCCATCTTATAATAAGCCTCATGCCTCTTTGGCTGAGAATATTTAATGCTACCTAAAATTCTGGAGAAGCATCATGAAATTTGTTGCCTTTATCCTTCTGTAGCCATAGCTTTAGCTTCCAGTATGCTGTCTGCCCTGTGTCATGGCCATCCCTATGAAGATAGTGGCCCTGTGTCATGGCCATCCCTATGAAGATAGAGGAGCTGAGCCTGCTCCTCCCTGGGACTGCAGGGACTCATGGAGGCTGCCACAGTGTGCCCTGCTTGGGGGAGAAAATTAGATACCTGGGAAGGAGTGGGAAGGGCTAGATAGAGGCAGGAGCAAAGAGGAGGAAAGGTATCACAGTGTGTAAGCCTCATGATGGATGGTGAAGCTGTCACCAGTAAAATTATTAACACTTATTATTCTGACTCCAGGGCACTGGAAGACTGTGATTTAGTGATTTTAGGAATTATGCTGTTAGTCACATATACATCATGTATGAAGAAATATAGCATGTGAACTTGCTTTTTTGTTGGAGTGACAAATACCAACAGACATAATGTTTTTATTACCCTTCTGAGTTCACACAAATTCCAACACGCAGCTTCACAACTTCTGCTTTATCTTTTTACGCGGTTGTGTGAGGTTCCTGAGTACAGGCATTAGCCATTCTGATTTTTGCTAGGTGGAGACAGCATTCCATAGTCTTCAGGCATAGACAATAAACGTAAAGTATGAAGAACTTTCTAAAAGAGGGAACAAGGCAGACTCGAAAGGACAGAAGCATAACCTTGTCATCTCAAGGAACAAGACATCACTCTGGTTCAAGAAGGTGAAGTTTTGGAAAATAGTGGTATGATAAAAAATTTATAATCACTCTGTTGAGACCAGGAAATAACACACAGCATTGAATATTGTGGACATAAACTAAGTAGGTTTAGTTTCACCCATGCTTTTTCTTCAGAAGAAAAAAATCCAGATTATGTCATTAAACAGTTCCATAAAAATCCCTGTTTGAACAATTTCAGGATTCAGGCTTCACTTACTTAACTTTTGAGGAAACAGGCAATTTGAACATGTAGCAGGTTATATCTAATTTCAGTTATGTTTCTATGTTTCAGTTAAAGGGGAGAAACTTGCAGGTTCCTTAAACACTGAAGATATTCATTTGCAAAATGTTTATTACTTCATAGTACTTATGAGTGGTAAGCTGTTCATGTATTGTGAGCAAGGATCCTCAGTGCTGTAAGTGATTAAGAATGGTGAATATATTTGCCAATGAGATGGCTCATATACTCTGCAAAATCATTATCTGATGGCAGTTAATCAATGAATTAGCCAGGACAGAAAGACAAGAACCACCATTCCACAAATTAAGAAGTAACTGTTTTAAAACCATTTAAAAGTTGAGAACTTTAAGAATCACTTCTGTTTGATAAGACTATTCCATACATGATCTTCATGAAGCAAATAAGGGCTTGGCTTCATTTAAAAAGTGTGCATTCATAACCTGTATAGATGCTCTAAGTCCTTGCATGAAGCACTGAAACAAAGATCAAGCAATCCCACATAATGATCAACTTCAGCCAAGCTTTGGGAGAGGTGGGGCAACCTCCTCTCCGAAATTACAGCAGGGAGGTATGCAAATCTCTCCCACCTGTGAGAACAAGGCAGGCAGCATTCCTTCTTAAAGGCTCCATGAACACTAACCCTTCCAGCTCACATTCCAGCTCAGCCTGTTGTAACTCACTCCTCAACAAGGCAGCCAACAAAGAAGAAAACTGAAAAGGTGAGAAGAACCAAAGTGGTACCAAGAAGCTTGAGTTTCCACTTTGGCATCTTGGGCAAAGTGGGGTTTTGAAAATACCAGCACAGCCACAGATACTGCTCTACTCTGCAGTGATTTTAGTCAGTCATTGAAACTTCCTGTTATCAAATACTAGTTTTTCCTGTTCAATAGCACAGCAGACACGTCTCACCTAACAGGCAGCCAGTTTTAGGCTTCCTGCTGTTTCCCCTCCCTAGCTCTAAGCAGAGTTTGTACCACTGTTGTCCAATAGATACCTAACCGGAACTACCATGAGATGGTTGAGATCCCAAATGTTTTTGGCATTTTCTTTTTTCCTTTAATCAGGGAAAGAAAGCTAAGCTGGTATGCAAAGGGAAATGTCATAGAAAATAAGGAAAACTCTTTAATAGGCTTCTAATAAGGTAAGTTTAGAAATCTTCATTAAGATCAGCTGCCCATTCCTTGCTAAAAGCCTGCTCAGATTTACAGTGCCATACCAAGGTGACTTCACCTATACTAGCACCAGTTATTGGTATTCCTGTACTGTTTTAGCTAATTTGGAGGTGGAGTTTGCTATGGGCTTGGAAGAATGACAAGATTTTACTCTATCTGTTTCTATGTCTCCAATCAAAGTCAGATCTGGAGTGCTTGCTGGAAAATTAAGAGCTTTAGAGAAGACTGTAACTAAAGTTATTATTATTTGTAACATCTTTAAATTCTGAGCATTATTATTCTCTCTAGTGACAAAATGATCATACATTATCACAACAATTTTCTTGCTATTTAACAGTGATAGTTGACAAAGACTGGCAAAGCATGGCACAGAACTTCATGCAACCAAGTTCACAAACTACTGTGCCTGAACTGCCTAACTGCCTGAAGTAGAGAGAGGTGATATTAAGATCAGTCCTGCCATTTTCTTGATGTGTATTTTCCCTGTATTCTGTAATTAAAAGTACTTGTTCAAAATCCAAGACTCTCCTCTCACAACAGGAATGGGTAGGACAGAGCACGAGCGATCTCAAACAAGAGGTAGGGATGTATTAGGAGGTAATCTTTAGGGGTACAGAGACAGGAGCAGGAGAGGAATCAGGGTCAGGCACAGCAGGATGTAACTGCTGCAGACCACCTTCCTCAAAAAATGGGGATGAAGTCCTTGTTCCTAACGCCTGCTATTCCAAAATGCCTAAACCATCTAACCTAATGGCAAAGTGTGGGCCTCTATCTCCCTCTTCTGTTACTACCATATAGACCGTAACATGTTGTACTGCGACTAGTTGTTGCAGAAACTTGAGAAGACAGTTGTGCTGTTACTCTAAGGTTCTTCAACAGACCATCTATGTAGGGATTAATATATTTACACCTCAAAACCCCTATTTAAAAGAGAAATCTCAAAGTCAAGATCTTGCAGAAAGCAACAAATGCCAGAAGTCAAGCGTGTTACATTCCTTTGGTCTCCTGGAGTTTATTTAACTCTAATCACATGAAACCATATAGCCTGAGAAATGGAGTCCTCTATAATCAATTTTAGAGACTGGTGAGATAGTGAGAGAAAGGCACCTCCAAAACAAAATTTTATCCTAAAAACATGCATCTCTTTCCATTGAATAAGAGATGATTCTAGATAACTAGACCAGTCATGTAAATTTTGTTTGGCTATATTTACATGCTGAGATGGAACCCCTATACTCATACATTGTGATTAAGTTTTGATTTGCATGACCTAATTATATGCTACTGTTTCCAGAAGAATATCTGGCTCATTCAATGTCCAAAACAGACCATTTTGTTAAAAATTAAATGAGATAGTGTAGTTAAATTATGCTCTATGTTGCACCAGTACTTCATTCGCTTTACTTTAATCTCTGCACCTTGGTTCCCATGTGTGCAATGCTGAACATCCTACCTAATGTTACTAAGAAGATGAAGATAAAAAATCTAAAATACAGCATGATGAGCTTTATGAAAAACCTCATGAAGCCATTACTGTACTGTGGTCAGTATAAGATAAATAAAGGGCAAATAAAGCCTGGGGCTCCATGCATAACTGAGGATAATAAAGAAACACTGAATGTGCACTGCTGGAGACACAGGGATCTTTTGGACAAACTAACAATTCCATGAACCTTGGCAATAATGAAATCTGATTTCCTATGGATTTTGGTCTTGCAGTGAATTAAATTTGATATTTGTGATGCAAACTCCAGCTGGATTGGCTGGTTGAAGCAATTTTCAGTCTTCCTCTGTAATACTGTATGAGCTAACGCTGGTGAATTTCCTTCAGCAGAGTACACTGCTTCCGCTGCACTCAGCACCTTCTTTTCAAGGAACTCCTTGAGAGCTTAATTATCTTTTAGTTTGACCTGTCAAATCTGTTTAAAATCAGCTAGCAAGTTCCAAAGGTGCTCTAGGAGCAAATGAATGGGGTAAATAGTCTAATCTCAAAAATCTTGTTGCCATATGAAAGGAAGATAGTGAGATGAAGGGAGAACAGAATTGAGGCCTGCTACTTCTGAATGTTCATCTCAAATGACATCCAGCTGTTAAACATTAAATGTTACTCTCACTAGCACAAGGCAAGGTCTTAAATGGATTCTGACTGTTCTCGCTCAGCAGTTCTATGTTTATATAATAGTGTATTAAAATAATCTTATAGTCAATCACTCTTTGGAGGTAGGCAGAATGTAAGTTTTGGTTTGTTTCATAGCAGTCTTCAGAAAAGGGCAAAAAAGTTCTGTTTTTTCCCCTTTTTGAATACAGTTTCCCTCCTCCTGCTCCTGGTTTAGAAAAATACCAACCACCACACCCACAAAGACAGAAATACAAAGGCTTGTCATAGTTTTTAAAAAGCTAGTTGCGAAGAGTACTGCTCATCAGCCACGGAACCAAACAACACAAAGTGCAAATACTAACTGCATTCTGGGTGGTATTTTGGGGGATTTTGGCTGTTTTTTTGAGGACTGACTCACAAGAACAAATAGTTCACTGGCAGCCAGAAGCATTGTTAAGGAGCAGCTGCCACCTATTAATGAACAGGTTTAGGCATATCTGGGGCTCATTAGAATTGTGAATAAATAAAATACTGTTGTTATTTGTCAACATGTCTAAGCAAGCCTCTGGAGTAAGCAGTACTATTAACATTCATTTCCATTGCAGCATTTTGAATACAATCAAAACACTTATTATGAACTGATTGGTTTGAAATTCTCAAAAATATGTCATGACTCCTTAGCTGGTACCAATGTAAAGTCGTCAAATAACATCTGATTGTTTTAATGAGACTACCCATGTAAATTAGAGCTGTAGGATTGAGACCCCACATACAATGGCTGAGATTATAAACATCTGAAAGGTCAAGCAGTGCTTTAGTTAGCTGAATCACTGGTGTACAAAGTCTTTTCTCTTCCTTAAGCCCACCACAAAAGAAGATAGGAAAATGCAACACACAATAATGACAATATCAACTTGAACTTTTTCTTCTTTTTTTAATGCTTGACCCATTTTAATGTGTTTTTTCCCAGTCCTCCATTGAACCACTACTTGTTCTAAATATCATGAGAGTCAAAAAGCTCTTTATTTCTGTATGAGCCCTGTAACTCCAGAAATTGATGTTTCCAATCTACAGGAGTGTTTTCTGAGATTTAGTCAATGAAGAAATGTCCATAATAGACTGTGAACAAGAGAGTGTTAACAAAATCCTAGATTTCCTCAGCTTCATACAGCCCACTGCAATGCATCTGAAAATGCTATACTGCCTGCCAGCCTGCCCTGCCTATCTTAATTCTGAATGACCTCCACATACTTCCCAATAGCATGGCCTTAACACTTCTCTGTGGAGTTCCTTAAAATGAGTTTCCTGTGTGGTACTTCCACTGAAGCATCTCATCAGTCTGGGACAGGTGGTCCTATTGCAGAACTAAGGGAGGCCCGATATCCTGCTGCCTCAGACATAGTGTCTTGGGACAAAATGCTGTGCAAAGCTGTATCTCCTTTTTACAATCAGCAAGTACACATTTTACCACTACAGAATGGTTGCATGACTGAAGTGATCTCAGACTGGCATCTCTCATGTCAATTTTCACAGCTACTAGTTACGCTTCCTCCTGCATTTTCCCTTCTGCAAAATGTCATCAGTTAAAAGAGGTTGAAATTCAAGTACTACATCAGATATCAGTTTTGTGAACAAGCAGATTATTTTGTCGAACCTGAAAACCATGATGAAACTGTGTGGTCGGTTAATTTTTTTTACTGTGAACTCTTTCTCTATCAGGCCAATGGCAAAACCAACTGGGCTACAGGAGTTTTTGTTTAAATTACCAAATGCTTTTCACTGAAAATGGCAAATTATATGCCAAAGCAACGGTATGTGATGCCCCATCAGGGATTACAAACATTTCTGGATAAGGTGAAATGTTATTACTTACAAACTTAAAAATTCTCATTGATATATTTTCCATAAAATAGGTCAGACACATACATGCACGCAGAGTGTACACCTGTATTCTCAAGCAGTCCTAATTAAAGTCAGGCAGTGGTATAACATTTTCAACATGGTCTGAATTCGTTTGCATGTCCACAATACAAACCCCATGAATTTCCATGAAGATGAGTAGGAATACTATATTTCCACTTAAAGTAAAGTAAGTGCAGGGAATCTTACTGTGAGAAATATCCAAACACGATTTCTGCATGGTACAGAGAATTCTCTCAGATCTTACCCAAACACACTGTGCAGGAATGTTCATTTCACACATATTTGTCTTTGCAGCAGTTATGATAATAGCTGCTGTTTTGTAGTATCCATGCTTCATACTAACAAATATATTCTCTGTTTACAGTAGACAATGTCTTTTACATTTACAAGAAAGTCAGAGTTAACTTATTTGAGACGACTTGCCAGGTATTCAAGGGACCTGCCATTATCCTCCTGGTCTAAATGATATTTGACTGTTGAGCTTCATTTTCATGCTAAAGAAATCAGAAGCCTTTTTTGTTAATGTTTTTCCTCCCCTAAAATAACCAATTACAGTTTATGTTATAGAATAATATAACAGGACTTTGATTTAGAAGCAGTCCAACCCCAAGGTATTATTTTGACCATCCCCTACAGCTACTTAATCAAAACACTGCAACTTGTGACTTTGTCAGTAATTTTGCTCATTTATCTTTATTATGACTTCAAGAGTATTCAGAATGGAAGGTTAGTTTTGTATAACTAATATTGGTGATGAATGGCAATGATAATGCATTGCATGAAGAACATCCATTAATGTCGAAAATAATACTCTACTGTCTAAAAATAAATTGCAATGCAAAACATTTCCAGTGCTAATGAACAATAATTCAGTCCTACAGAAGTATTGCAACTCTGAGGAGTAAGGACCTTTAAGCCAACACACTCAAGGTAGTTAGGCATGCTGATTCTGACAGCTACAATATTGATTCTACCACTAATTAACTCAAATTTTCAGGTCCCAATAATTTCAAAAGCACTAGCATAAATCATCCAAACAAACAGCTATGAACTTCACATAAAACATTTGATTGCTGAGCATGAAAGGTCTGCTCATTCCATCAGCATGCAGCATCTTTACAGTGTGAATATTCTGCAGAAACCTAGAGGAAAAAGGAGTCTTTCTGGCACAGAAGTGGAATTACTCTACAGCTGTTATCCTCTCCCTTGAAGAAAAGCGTGGAAAGGAAAGCCACAAATGCAACTTTCCTGAATTTTCACCTTTCCTCTGAACTTTATTTCACTATTTCCCTAGTCTGTTGCTCTCCCATAATTCTTCTCCCAAACATTTCTCCTCTGTTTGTCTATACCTAGCAAATCCCCCCAAAAGATTAACTCCATAATGCAAAACCAGCACTGGCTGTGCTTTGCTAACCTGTCAAGAAAAATCTTCCATTTTCTTTCTACTCAGAATAGAAGCCTACCTTTTCCAGTATGTGCTGAGTTAAGCCTGAGAATGCTTCCTCAATGTTCACATTATCTTTAGCACTGGTTTCAAAAAAGGGTATTCCATATTCCCAAGCAAGCTGAAAAACAAATGTAGGCAATGGGATGAACAGTCTTTAGGAAAACAAAACACTTCCTAGTCCTAATAGCAAGAGATACAGAGGAGTTCTGACAGCTTCTAACACGCTATATAAACACTGATTAAGTATATGTCAGCTCAGTAAAGTACTCTATATTCATCCTCAGTTTATAAATTTTGGGTAAGTCTTAAAACATTCTTCTTAAATTTCTCCACTTTCAAAACAGCTTTTTAAACATATCTTTACCTGTAAATAAGAAGAATAAACTCCAGTGGGCCTGTTCTCAATGTTTTGATTTCTTTGGAAAATGAACTGTCTCCTAGGCAATTATTTGGAGGAAATTAACGGAATATGTGCAGAAAAATATAAAGATGTGACAAAAACTGTAGAAAAATAGACATAATGAAATATGAAAAAGAGATGCTCCTTTTTACCAGAGGGAGAGAATCAAAGAGATAATAGCAATTGAAAACCTGATATGTATGTAAAAAATAGGGGAAGAAAGAAAATACTTAGAAGAAAAGGTCAGCACAGACTTTACATGGCTTGATTTTGTTTGATTTACTTGTTCTCTCATTTCCAGTGTATTTCCTTTACAGATAGCTTAGAGATATGTTGGCATGAGGGAAAAAACAAAACCAAATCAAAGAAAACCCCAAAACTCACAACAAAATTCATAGCTTTTTAAGGTCCTAAACCTTTTCTAGTTTATACAGTTAAATACATTGAGAAAAAAAAGTTGCACCAATGGCCTATGGAGGGGGGCAAGGTGGGAATACTATCTGTCAGGAAAACATAGTGGGAGAGTCTATTTATTCCCTTTGCAATGGATCTCTTCTTGGTATACATCTGGAGAAGATGATCTCAGGCAAAGAAAATACTGCTTATAACGTATAAAAATATCCTATAATTACTGACCATTTCATCATTTCTTTGGCAGGCTCTCCATTAAGATAAAGAGTCTAATGTTGGCAGCTATGTTTGCCTTTAATGAGCTCTAGAAGTAACAAATCAGTGCTTTACAAAAATTCCAAAATGAGGCATGAAGGTACAAGAATTTTAGTCAAAATACAATAAAGATTATTTTAGTAGAAAAAATAGTAAGAAAAATGGCTTCTTTTCCACAATGCTATGAGAAAATGTAATTTTGAAAATAAAGATGAGGCACTGGAGGTGCCCAGAGAAGCCCCATCCCTGGCAGTGTTCAAGGCCAGGTTGGACAGGGCTTTGAGCAACCTGGTCTAGTGTGAGGTGTTCCTATCCATAGTAGGGTGGTTTGAATCAGATGATCTTTAAGGTCTTCCAGCCCAAACCATCCTATGATTCTATGATCTGGGCTGTTTGTTAAGACAGCTTCATAAGGGATCCTAAACTTGAGCTGGCTGCTAATACAGTTTTCAGTACTGCAGCAACTTGTTACAGAAAGTTAGTATCATTTGACTATTGGCAAATGTAAATGCAAAATGATGCATAATGGTCCATAAAGAAAAATACAGGCAATAAAAAATACTGAGCTAATAAACTGGAGAGGACTGGTTTGCAGCTTACAAAGTACACAGAACCTACTACTACATATACCTTTTGTCTTTCTTGTGACATGTAGCAGATTCCTAGGGGCTACCTATGTACAAATTTTGATCAGCACAAACCATTTTAATCATGGAATCAGAAATAATTTGGAAAAATAACACCCTTGAAATAGGAGAGCCAAAGCTGGACAAAATATTCAATGTGGCCTTGTCAGCACTAGAGGGGTAATAATCTTCCCAGATCTAACATCCGTTACCCTTCTAATGTAGCCCAGCTTACTTTTAAGCAATGAGAGAACACTTTCAACTTCCATTTAAGACTGGTCTTCACCTTAACCCACAAATCCTTTGCAGTAGGGCATGATTCATGCCTCGGATTGCTCCATCCCAGGTGTAAATCTTTGCCTTTCTTACTGAATTTCATGTTTCTGTTGGCTCGGTTCTCAAGTTTATCAAGGTCCCACAGAATTGGTGTTCTCCCATTCGGTATATCATACCCCTTAACCTCATGCCACGTGCAAGTCTCCTTGTATCATCAACCAGATCACTGATGAAGATGTTGAACAATGTGAACCCCACTACACACCCCTGATGTATTCTGCTCATTACTAGCTACCAACCAGACACGCTGCCTTTGATCACTACCCTTCACCTCTGGATGTCCAGCCAATTTTCAGCCCACAGTTTCTAGCTTCCAAGTGAGGGTGCCATGGGCGAGGATGACAAAAACCTCACTAAATTCAAGATACATCACAACCACCACTATTGCCTTGTCCATGCAGTTAAGTCTTGGTATCACAGTAGGCAAACAGCATGTTGAAGCCACATTTAGGGACTGTAATGACAGGACAAAAGGTAATGGGTTCAAACTTACAAAGGAGAGAGCAGAGGGGCACTGGAACAGGCTGTCCAAGGAAGCTGTGAGAGCTCCATCCCTGGAAGGCCAGGCTGGATGGGGCTTTGAGCAACCTGGTCTAATGGAAGGTGTCCCTGCCCATGCAGGAGGGTTGGAACTAGATGATCTTAAGGTCCTCTTCAATCCTAACCATTCTGTGATTCTAATTTACCCTCTGTTGACCATTTCAGGTTGTCTTCATGTCCTTTACATCCTTGGATCTAAAGACAACACACTCCACAATTCTTCTACTGACTGAAGCAAGGCTGACTGACTACAGTTCCCTGAAACCTCTTCCTTGCCTTTTTTAAAGGTATGTGTCCTGCTGGCACCTTTCTAGTCAACAGGGATCCTTCTCAACCACCATGCTTTTTCAGAGTTGACTGACAGTGGCCCAAATCACATTGACCAGCTCTTTCAGCACACTTGGGTGAACTTCATCATGTCCACAGATGCATCCAACCTTCCTAAGCAGTTTCTAGCCCAATGCTTTTCCACTGCTGGCTGACCTGCTCCTCCCCAAACCATGCCAGTATACACAGAGGTCTGGGAGCGAGCTCAATCTTAAGACCAATGCAAAACGAGTATCACATCAAATAAAAAAAACCTTGAATACTTTACCCTTCTCTGTATCATGTTACTACATTGCCTACCGCACTCATCAATGCATCCCTGCTTTCTCTGTATGTGCACACTATTGGTCAAAGAAGATTAATGTATGTATTATTGCAATTCACCTTGCATACTGGCAAGTACTGTGGCAAGCAAGCCCTCTAAAAATTTAACTAAATTGAAAAACAAACCCCATCAGACCACTGTTAAAGCAGCTGGAAGTAGAAATAAAGCTTGACTACTCCCTCTCATAAAGAAACTGGAAAGGCACATTCAAGGAATTACTTTTTTTTTGCCTTCAGTAGCATCTTGAACAAATCCATAAATAAAATATCTAAATACGTTTACAAGCCTATCAGAATTATGCTATTGGGAAATGTTATTTTATAATATCCTTGAGAACACTTTGGAGATCTTGAGTGAAATAAACTCATATCTTACAATAACAAAGTAAGTCATGCCAGTATCTCTTTCAAGGTGAAATTTAATTCCAGTTGTTAATTTCCTTTAACTCAAAACATACTGCTGCCTAGCAAAGTGTTGCTATGATTTTTTAAGTCTTGAATCAGAGAGAAGTATCTGAAATATTCCCAGAATGTTGGATTGTTGTTTTTTTTTCATTTTTATTGTACCTGGAAAATCAGCTTTGAAGTCAGGCACATAAAGACAGCAAAAGAGAAAAAAAAAAAGAAGAAAAGAGGAAAAATATTTTACTTGCCTCTTTCTGTTAGAAAGATTTGGTAAGAGAAAACTGGTCACAGTCTACCAAGTCACACACCCTTCAATATTTTTATTTATTTTTCAGAGAAAAGTACAATATTATTCAGGGGGTTGGGGGAGCAGGTTGAGTGCAAACTTTTGTCAAAGTGAATAAAAAACTATTAATAAAAGAAAATGCTTCATAATGTTAAACATATCAATTTGAGTGATCAAAATTATATAATTACAAAACAAATCAACCAAAAAATATTCTCAGCATTAAATTAGTCTATAAAGTGGTATATGATGTCCACTCAATTATGACAGATTGTTACACAAGTGCCAACACAGATGATAAGGTTCCCAGGGAATCTAGGGGTCTTCTCTGCAGAATCTGAACATTAAAAGAATTGGTGAGGAGGTGATGATTTGTTTCTGGAAAAAATACTGCATTAAGAGAATTCTTGACTGCATGGTTAAATACTAAGATGTCTGAAAATGTCATGGTCAATACTACATGCAAAACCCTACTACTGCCCTCTTGTGCACATGCATCCAGTGACTCCTTAGATTTCTGACAGTGCATTGAGTGAGAATACATGTATTTTTCAGCAACCTTACTCCTTGCACACAGATACAGTACATTACCAGTGAAAGAGTTCTGCATACAAACAGTGAACTTTCAGAAGTTTCCATCTGTAATGCTGTTGAAAAGGTGATGGTATATTTTAAAGTTCCCTAATCTGGGATTATATAATTGGCAAGAAATTATCAGCGTTCTTTTCTTTACACACAGACATCCTGCCTGACTCACCATGCCTGAAAGCATAATAGAAGGGTTCATTCCAAGTTCCAGACAACAGATTCATTGCAGCTGCAAAACTCATCGGTGTATAGGACATGCTCTCTTGCCATAGTATGGCTCCTGGATTTCCTCACTGGTTCTCAGTGAGAGTAATTTGCCATCACTTTTAATTAACACCAGTTCTTCCCCTATACATGGTCAAGCAGGTATAAACTACATAATAGTCTCAGCTCCGTGACACCATACACAGATCTACAGGAGCTGAATGTTCCCTAAATGTACTTAAATATCCAGTAATATATAAGTTTCTTCATAGCCCATGCAGATCACTGTGCACAGGCTAGCAGAATAGTTCCTTATAGTCAGGCTATAGCACAAAAGATTATTGATGGGTGGTACAGGAAAAATTATGCAGATTGTATTATCATTGCATTTAGTATTCTGCATTTAGTATGCAGACACTAAAATAGCTTTAATTCAAAATGTAATATTTCTATTGTAACACCTATAACTTTTAAAGTACATTTTAGCCTTTAAAATAAAAACCAGTGTTCTAAAGAGATCAGCTAAGAGTTACGTAACGTATTTCTGTTCATATGTTAACAAAAAAAATCAAACCCAATACTCAAAAACTCCACAGCTGTTCTTCTGGAGCAATTCCTAATGGAATATTTAGAATTCAGGAGCTTTTTGCTTTTTTTCAGTGTAATAGCTCACAGTCACACACTGAGATACTCAGGAGAACCAAAAGAATGTACCAGTGATACCTTTTCTCCTTTCTGTTTTGGAACTACACGTTCTGACTCCTTATCGCACTTGTTGCCCAACAGTATTACGTCCACTTCATCACCTGCTTTCTAAAAGAGAACCAGCATTAATAAGTGTCAAGTAAGAAAAAAGAAAGTAACAAAAGCCCTTCATCTTCAGCTCACACTACTCGTAACACTTTATCTCCTTGAAAGTAAAGGCTAAATTCTGCTCTGACCTTTTCGTATGTGGCAATATTTTCCATCAGTTAATGGGATTTGAAGAAAAACAGCAAGATAGCAAAGAGAAGAAAAAAGCCACTTACAAACCGTCAGGCGTAATTTCCTACTCCTTTCATAAGGTATAAAGTAGATGGTACATGGGCACCATCTTCTGACAAATGCTCCATCTTGAGGCTTCAAAGTGACTGGAAATGCCCCGAATTCACAGACATTGCCCTCCCCTGATGTAATGGGTTCATGGACTAGTGCTTGAGTCAGGTCTACATTCAGCACTCACAAGTGAAAAGGAAGGAATTTGCTGCACTTGAAAGAGCACCTCTCTGTGCTTCACATTTGCACACAGGCAGTAAAATTACATTCAAAGTGTTCAAACTCAACATAAAAGTTTGATTATTCCAAGGCACTCAGAAGAAGGCAATAGATTTTTAATGAAGTAAATGTAAAAACCTTATTGATTTCAAAAGGAAGAAAAATCTAGCTTTTTGACCTTGTCTCCATCCTTCGTTCCACTCCAGTTACGTCAATGATGACTGTGAAATGCATTGGGTGCTTTACATCAGTGTATTTTAAGATAAGCCATTGTAACAATACATGACTAGAATAATGGCAAGGAAAGGGAATAGTTCTGCAACAGCATGTGGAATTTGAAACTTTTGTTGTGAGAATCAAATTGAAAACTACTTTTGGTGCTTAAATGGAGAAAGCTGAGGGTCTCAATCTAGAGACAAAGCTAAAGTAGTCTGATCCCATGGCTTGTATTCTGAAAGTACATGCTCAAACAGCTTCTGTGATGACTCAGAAAGCCTGGTCTCAGCTAGCAGATCTGCAACAAGGATGTTGATGAAATCTCTCATCTCAAAGTTTTGATTTGTGTAACTTTGCTTAACATAAGAAAAGTTTTCATTTTTATAACCTTGCTAACATAAGACAAAATCAGGCACAATCCCCCTCCTTAGAGCTCATACATATCCCTCCCTTCACAGAAATGCACAGAAAGACCTCTATTCATTAAAGGATGACAGAATCATTATTTTTAGTCTACCTGAACTTTTATAACTAAGTTACTTCATTTGAAGAATACAGCAGTAGGCACAATCTACTATTAAGAGACACCATTTCATTTGTTTTAACCCATTCTCATTTTAAAGTCAGCTAATCACACTTCAAACCCCTAGGTGATATTCAAGATAATGTAGTATTAAACTGAAAGAAGCTTAACATAAGAGTATGAAATACAGGCCTAAAATAATGAACCAATCTAACCTGGATTAATTGACAAAAATGTTGACTGTTTCAGAATGTACTGAAGCTTTACTAATTAAGGTCAATGGCTCTTCTACATAAAATGATATACATCAGACCCTAATATAGGGTAAATAGACAATTCCATCTCATCACATAATCAACTTCTTATTTGGAAGAAAACTAAATGTATCTGAAGGTTTTACAAGTGACATTTGACTTTCCTTTAAAGTAAAAGGTCAAAGGAAAATACTTGCACACTGTGTGTACAAACCCATGAAATTCATCCCGTAACATTATTCCTGTACAAACCGCACAAACTTTTGCAGTAGGAATGTTCTTTTTAATCAGCTTCAAAAATAAAAAAAATTGAAAGGATGTCAGAGGTACCAGGCCTTTCACTAAGTATTAATCAGTATTAGCAATCACTGAGTATTTATTTCAGCAAATAGCTATTATTGCTACATCTATATAATGTAATAATGCATTTTCACTTTCACTGGATCCTCCACCAAAGCACTGAAGGTGCTCCTCTTTTAAAGATGGTATCTTGCAGTTTCTTGCCTTTAGAAAACTAAAGACTACACACCAAAATGGCATCCCTTTTAAAATCTGAAAACTGATTATGTAGATGAAGGCTTCAAAAATTAAGTCAATATGACTAGGCAGACGTTTGACCATGTGCTCATTTGGCATAAAAAACGCAGAGGTACATGGATTTGAATTGGCCAAAAATATGGCTATTCAGTGCTTCCAAAAGCTCAAGTGTATTTTCATCATCGTTTATTTATAGCTCAGGAATAAGCTTTCCAAATGCAAAAATCCATAGCAAAAAGAGGATGGTTATTTTACAGTTGCTAAGATGTTATTATGCAATTCAGCACTGAGTAAGCTCATGGTGTCAGGAAACATTGTTTTCTCCATGCCACAGAAAAATACTATTAAGAGTTTCATCAGTTTCATCAAGGCAAAAAGATGTTGTTTAGGGTTTTGTATAAGAAGTAAAAAAAGAAAAAAACCAAATCTAATTGTTCTGCACTGGTGTCTCAAAAATCCAAACCATCCAGATTTTTTGTTCATTCTCTTCAGTTTTTCTTCAGATTTTAACATTTAAAAAGTCACATTTTATTGACATTTAAAATAAAAATAATCTGAACTCAAGAGAAAACCTAGCCCCCATTTTTTTTTTTTTTTTTTACTTTTCAAAAAAATTGGGGTCCATTTTTATAGAA